>OX454272.1:7551490-7702314 GCA_949715065.1 Periphyllus acericola
TTGATAAATTGCATATCTCATTTATCAGTATAATTAATATTATATACCTATTAAATCTTTATTTCATATAAATCAATACATTTTTGTTTTTGTTTTACTTTAATTTATAATCATTAATCATTATAAACTATTTTATCAGTTTTAATCGGTTCAGTAGATAGTTTACAAATAACTTGTGTTTTCTCACGACAAACAAAACTGATCTCTACCAAGTGGAGAACAAAGTATTCGTCTTGCAGATGGAGGGTCGAAGGGACATCCAAAATGTTCACTGATTGGCACCTTCGGCTGCACCATTGCTTAGCCACGTGTCGAGTCAAATCGATAAGATATTAGCACTGCTATGTAGAAACTATTATATCTATAATAATAATTCGTGTAGCGCGGGCGATCAATATGAAACCGTTTTTGATCAAACTCGCTGCTGAACGAGAGGGAGGAACGAAAACGAAAAGGAAAAACACTCGCTCGTTTATATACATAATATATTATAATATACACCAACTATAGCGTTCAACTATTGGTATGTAATATATATATATATATGTATACGTATAGGTACGGTAAGTCGTTATTATATAAACGGGAAAGCGTCGTGCGTATATACAAAGAATGTACTCGAGGAAAAAAAAAAAAAGGGGGGAAAATCCGCCCGAAGTTCTCGGCCCGCGCCGAGTCCATAAATCATCTTCGGTCGGGTATATAATATAAGCCCGCGTGCACTTTGGCCAGACTTTCGCCTCGCTCTCTCTCCCTCCAATGACGACGACGACGACGACACGTCCTAAAACGATTTCGGAAACAAATTTATAATGGACCCGTCGTCGTTGCCGTCGCCGCACATTACGCAATATTACCGATAACGACTTCTCCCCACAGCCCCCTCTGGCCGCGGCATGAATGTTCGCAAGGCGTTATGAAATATATATATATATATGCATGCATGCATCCCCTTTTATATAAATCCTACGCCCACGCGATAATAACCTAACCGCGGTATAGCGCGTAGGTATACCGGGTACGGTAATTGTTTGCGCGGCCAAAACGCTGCCACCACCGGTGCCGCCGCTCTGCTACGATTTAATCGACGGTGTAATGGGGTTCCGCGCCGCTAATAAGATTCGAGCTTAACGAACCGCGCGCTATACTCGTATATTATTATTACAGCGAGTGTGGACCGGCCGCGGAACGTTTTTCTTATTTCATTTACTTACAGGTACGATTCCTGCGCGTTCCACAGCTCCGCAAAACAAACCGAACGTGGAATGGTAATGCGGACGGATCGTAGAGACGTCAGTGGCCGGTCGTGAAGCAGTAGTAAGTCGTAAGTGAGCCTTCCTGAACCTTGTACGATCCGTTCCAAGCCGATGGCAATATTTTTCAAATTAGTCGCATAATGGTTTTTACCATTTGCAAATCATGTACGGAACGGAAAAATGAAAGATGGTTTTTAGTGGAATTTTTATCTAAGAATAATTTTAAAATTATTTAAAATTATTATCTCGTAAGTACACCAATGCATTTTACAATATTATATTAACAGTTTTCGAGTAACCGATGCGTTCGTACGAACCGATTTTGAAGAAGAATTATGTCACGTCATGATTCACAGCTAACACACACTTTTACGTCTTGCACTTCATTCGCTGTAATTCGCCTTGAAATAAGATCTGTCCATATTTTTCTATTGTCCGCCTTACCCCCTCCCCTACCCCCCGAAAAAAACACGAGTATAAACAGTATTACACCGTCACGTTGTCGTATCACTTGCAGACAATCGTGCTTACGTTCGGAGGTTATCGCTAAAGCATCATTTAAGTCTCGACGAGGGTCGTAAACAGTGGCGGCACGCGGTTATGGACAACTGTTTGACCACATCTTGGAGTTCACCTGGGGGGGGAGGTGCGCAACCACCGGGTTGACGGGGTAAACATGTACCCTGTGTGTTTAGCGGGTCACGCGGTATCGTCATGTGACCGTTTTAAGCTTGACGAGGGTGCTGAGTCAACAGCGTATACAGTGTGCACGCCCATCGGTAACCGTGCTAAACGTACCGTACCTGTATGATATTATACCGCGGTCACATATATATCTATACGCATCTTTCGTTGACGCTCAAGTACGTAGAAGGGATGGTATACTATGTACATACGTGATTCGGCCGCGAACGAGCAATTTATGTTTTCCCTAGACCCCTTTCCCTGCTTGATATCAGTCCACTGCGCACACATAATAACAACATCTCCTATTCCGCGCGCGTGGTTGGGCACAGCGGAAACGTCCGGTCAACAGCTTAATTTGTGTGCACAACCTTATTTCTATATCATAATTGGCCACCGAAACGTTGCAGATGATATAATTAAACCATAACCAAGACTAACCGCGTAGAATGTTTTCAAGTGGACGCTTATGTATAATAATAGTAATGAGTAAACTTCACTTTTACCCACGGGTCTTGCTAGATAACTGTATTTAGTTTAACGTTTTGATTGTGATGCATTTGCGGAAGGAACGTTCGTTATTATTTCTATTGATTTAATTGTTAATATAGTCATTGCAGTATTTGATTAAAGTATATGCTGTACTATTTGATAACGCTTTATTCGCAGTAACATTTACAGTTTTCCTTTTTTCCGTGAAGGTAAAATAATAATGTCAACCAAAGACATGGTGTGCAAGAGAGATTTTTAAAATCTGTTGTGGACACTTTTTACAACGGTTCGAACATTATTTTTAAGCGCAAAACGACTCTTTGCCGCTGCCGTAAAAAAGTGAAAATAGCGAATATGAAACCCTGGCGTATGTGTGCCCTTATTTTATTTTTTCCACAAAGGCGTCTTGGCACTGCAGTTAACAAAACTTTTTTCACGAGACTAATGCGATATTTTCAACTTTACTTTTAACGACCAAAACAAGGGCGCTCGCGAGGTAAAAACGTATTTCTGTCAGTTTTATAAAAAAACTATATATATATATATATATATGTGTGTGGAAGAAAGAAATGGTACGCGATTAAACGAGATAAACGATAAAGTATCACGTTTCCGAACGAACCGTACCTCAGATCTCAACGGATTCGTAACGTATTTTGCAACGCTGTTACCCGACGTTCAAACATAAATTTACATATATTATTATATATTTTTTTATGTATATCGGGCGTAACGAACAGTTCTGACATTATTTTGCGTTACATCTGCTATTCATTCAGGCATTTCTACATGTTACACTCCTTATACAGCTTAAAAGCGTTGTACTTTATAACAGACATAATTTTTTTATCGTCCAATGTCGAATTGATAACTGATAAATTGTGATTATTGTGACTTGTGAGCTGTACGATTTATTTCATATTGATAATGATTTTCATGGACTTTTTACAATAAATAACGCGTTTTACAATTTAAGATGCTTAAGTATAATTTTATTTACTCTATATCAATACTTTATTATCATTATAGTTGTGTGTAATATTACTTACGAGAAAATCTATATTTTTCTAGATATAGGTTTTTTTGTACACGACATGAACACACTTCCAAGACCCATGAATTGAACACTTCTGTGCCATGAATTCGTTCCCGAAACCAGGTAAGAAGTCAATATTTTTACAGTGATAAATTATTCCTGCTATTGAATCGGAACTCAAAATTGATCATTGAATCAGTTCCCTTCCGTTAATCTACGAAACAAATGTATTATCATAATAAAACAGTTATTTAATCGTTGAAATTATTTTGATACTTATTGCTACTACGTAGTCATGTAGAGTTTTAAAAATGTTTTTTTTTCTTTGATTACGTAGATAATATTATTGACATGTAAATGCCGTCAAATCGGTTCACAAGTCGCATTCCTGTACACAGAGCTCGTGAAAAATCTTAATACATCATGGTGGTATACAGCATGGTAGATGTGCGTGCGATCAGTGGCGAATCACAACATACCTGAAGTTGCAAGTGCGCGTATTTATTATATGTGTGCCAGACCAGGCGAGTAAACTAATTTCTTTTAACTATCAATTGGACAATATCATAACTCTTTAAATTCTCTCGGTGCCATATAATATTTACATTTTTCAATACACAGTAACCGTTTTTCTTATAATTTTTTTAACTGGTAAAGTTCAGGTAATCTAGATAAATCCAAGTTAAGTTTAAAATTAAAAGCAAATTATCTTTCCTTTACTTGTAAATGTTAGAAGTAAATAAAACAAAAAAGCAACTAATCTTAGTTCAAAAGAAGTTACTCTTTTATAGTTGAAAAGTATTATAGATTTTGTATTGATCTACATTTATATTCAATATTTTGATCCCTATGGAAATCCAGGAGCAGCTAAATGCGGGTTCCATTACGCTTCCGCAAAATGATGATCCCGACTATTTTTGTTACAACACCTGTATTGTCTTAATTATTACATCGAAGATTGAAATGTGGAAGAAATTAATGTAACGTGACTTGACATTTGTATGGACCGATAAGTGGATGCATATCGTGGGAAAAAAATTAACTAGTCAAATAAGACGTAAAAAAAAAAATTAGCATGAGTAATTTAACTCTTTAACTGTCGTTAATACCCAGCCTTGTGCGTTCGTGTACGATCTGTCGCATTGCAACGACGCGACGTGTCGCCCGTGTACCTGGCGGAAACGAGACTGAGATCTTACTATTGTGACGACCCGTGCCACCCGCACACCCAAAACGGGAGAATTCGATTCGACATCAACGATGTATATCATGTCGTCGGTGAATATATTTACGGAAGGTTTGTTATTTTTTTTTTTTATTGATCTGTTGAACATCGGCAACAATGGCCATTAGTTATCTTACAGTTAGGATTGTGTACAGGTTTCTATTATTCTCGGGGTTACATTTTTATATTAAGCTGTAGAGGTTAGATATTTTTAAGAATTTTAAGATTTTGTTGATTGTATCTTTGTTTGGTCCAACTGCTGCGTCCAGGGTGTTGGGGATGTTGAGGTTATTGAGTACGTCTGTGTATTGGAGGCACTCTGTGATAATGTGTTTGACCGATTGTTCGGTTCCACAGGTGGAGCAAATAGGTTTTTCTTCCTTTGCCATGAGGAATCCGTGAGTTAGACGAGTATGTCCGATTCGAAGTCTGTTGATTATTACTTTTTCTCTTCTGTTAGTTAGGTGGTTTGGCCAACCGAAGATAGAGTTTTTAATTGTTCTTAATTTTGTGTTTTGCTTAAGCCAATGTGTTTGCCATTTGATTTGTATTATTTCCTTGATTTTGTATTTAATATCGGCTAGAGTTGTTATGTTTAATAATGGAGTGTCGGTGGAATCTACTGCTTTCTTAGCTTCTTGCTCTGCTATTTCGTTGCCTTCTATGTTGTTGTGTCCTGGGACCCAGATTAGCGTTATGTTAATACCCATGTTTCTTGATTGATTTAAATTTTGTTGGATTAGCTCTGCTATATCTGTGGTGTTAGATGTGTTTTTTAGATTTAGGAGTGTACTGAGTGAGTCTGAGAGGATATTGCTGTTATTGTGGGAGTTTTGATGGTTATGTATTATGGTACTGTCTTGAGGATTGCAATGGCTTCGGCCGTGTATATGGAACAAATTTCTGGGAGTTTATATCTGGTTGTAGATTTTTCGGTCACAATTATTGCTATTCCCACACCTTCTTCTGATTTTGAAGCGTCGGTGTAATATTTATTGGCGTTTTAGTGGTTCTGTAGTATCTCATTTAAATGGTTCTTGGAGATCATTGGGAGAGTGTGTTCTTTTTTGTATTTTTCATAATTCCAGGTTTATATCAAAGTCTATCTATTTATATCTGAGGTTTGTTATTGTCGCGACGCAAACGGAGCAACAGTTATTACGGTATGGAGTTAAAAATAACTGCGACAATGGTGGTGGGGAAAGCGAGTTATTTTGCGGTGGCGGTGGCGCCGGCCGTGCGCACGCACGAATGATACGATATTACGATCAAATTGTATGCGCTTTTCGTTTCGACTCGGCGCATCCGGGTTTCGCGGAAACGCGCTCGCTGAATCACGGTTTTTCGTTATAAACGAAAACCGAATCGCAATATCGGGTGGTGCCCGGCGCTGGCGAGGAAACAGGGCGCGATGAGACGAAAAATAAAACGAAACGCAAAAAAATAAAAATCCTTAAACGGAAAAAAGAAGGAAAAAAAAAATCAAAAAAAAAACGTTTTTAATCTCGAAAAACTTTTAACATATAAAAAAGCGCGACGAAACGCGTTTGCGTGCACACTGCCGCGGTGGTTGATACATTTGCATGCGCATTCCTTTGCGGATTTTCGCCTGGGAAACAACGAGAGCTTTTCAATTACTTATAAACCGCGAACGACGGACCGCCCCGGTAGGACTTGTATACGTACACAGCTGTATTGCGATACTGCATAATAAACACATGTCTACGTAATATAATGCGTTTATACGAGTACATAATATTTCATCATCGTATCCGTTTTGGAATCTCACGAATCGTCCGGCCGTATATGATTGCGCCGTACGTGCCTATTTCGCCCACGTCGCGTGTCCTTGATATCCCTGATGCCCGCGAAACGTATATTATGGATCACTTAACCAGTATCTACGGAGTTACGGTGATTTCGTTTTTACATCGAACGCCATATTAATTATGTAACTCATCTCTATTCATCGATCGTTTACTATCGCTGTAACCGTACACATCGATCGCGTGTATGATAATGTGTATAAGATATAAATGTGAAATGGTATTTTGTTGGTCACGGGTAATCTCCGTATATGCTTATAGTTTACATGTGTATGCGTCTAATGAAAAACGAAAAATAAGGTATCTAGAAATGTATCTTTGTATTGAATTTGTATTGAATGTACCAAAAAGTATTTTTTTTCTATATTCACATTTCCAGGGAAGTGTGTTCTTCTAGCATCAAGTGAGAATGAAAATTTGTTATATTCGTTTATGTCTAAACGGAAAATTATCACGCAGATCGGGCGAAGCCGGGTGAATGAGATAGCAATGGCAATTTTCCTCAGTCACGGACAAATTTTAGTGTGCAAGCTTCAAGATACCGTACGAAATTATTTCGAAAATACCAAAGTGCAAAATTTTTCGATAGGTAATGTACACTGTTCCGTGAGTCCAAATTAAAAAAAAACATGTCATTGGCATATAGTGTTCAACGCGAAATTAGAAGTTTAAATGCACCATGGCCTCATTCGCCCGCTAGCATTTCGGACCGATTTGGAGCCGCGTTTCCGGTCCTCATCATCGGATATAGTACTGGACATAATATTCGGTAACAAATATTCTATTTCCGACACAACCCGCTACGGAACAGTGTTTGACATCATTGATGATTTCTAGTCCAAGGCGATGGTCAAAAATCAAAAACAGCCGCATGATAATGTACAACCGTTGTACAATATACAGTAGACAGAGTTTATGGGACCAGGCCGTTTGAGGTCAATATGAGGAAAAATACCTGCAAAAACGAAATACACATTATATTTTTAATTTAAAATATTTATTGAGATTTCAGCCCAATAATACATATATATACGTATGTATGTATAAGTGTTGTACGAGTGATGTTTTTTTGATCTAGAGTCGAGTAAGGTTAAGTTCACTATTCAACAATTGTTGAGTACTCGAAAATTATCGAGTATTTAAAATTTGGCGAGGCGAGTACTCCGAATATTTCTAGATTATTTAATATTGCCCGTATTCTAGAATATCTTCAGCGTATTTTATAAATTCAAATCATATTGGTATTATTACTGGCTGGAAATATTGGGGTTTCGGGATATTTAGAGTTTTTATATTTATTTTTTCAATAATGTAGTATAGTAAGCTGCACGAGCACTCGATTGCAGTCGAGTATGGTTGAGTACTTGTGTTTACCAGTATAAAAAAACCTTAGTCGAGTCGAATCCAGTATCACAGTATATCAAATAATACATTTGTTTAGATTTATAGCATAATAAGAATAACATAACGTACGGGTTCAAAAGAAGAATACAATTTACTATAATAAGTCTACTATAATAATGTACGGGTTTGAACAGAAAAATTTACATTATCGTTGACAAAATGAGTACCTTTTATAGCTAAGTATTTCAATCACTCTAAATTGCTCAAACGACGCTAGAACAATGTCACATAATCGATGTACCTAGCCAATGTACCTTAACGATTATTGTTAAAGTTCATCTTATGTCTATCATTTAATTGTCATACCACCCCATGCATATCGGTTTAGTGTGTGTAAAACAGACCAGAAAATGTTTTCTACAAATTAGTAAGTCGACCTGTGTCCAATATGGGCGAGCCCTTGAGGTGTGAGACCAATAAGCAGCGATCACTGTATCATTAATCTTCAATAATTAAATTGTAGTGTCGAATCCATTTAATTGGTCGACCGAACAGCAGGAGGCATTTTTCGCGCTCTCGCAGCTGCTGCGATTTATACACGCGTATATGTGCACTTGTTTTGCAATCACATACATATAGGAGCACTGGACGGTCTGCACTTAACGGCATCGGTCGAGAATAATTTATTCCTATCGACGAGACGAAGTCGCGCTAAAACGTTATTAGCTCATTAGTCTGTGAGAGAAAATCGTCGACCTCGTCCGGTCGAACGATGTATTTTTTAAAATTTTTTTTCCCACATTCCATCGTACCCAGGACTCGACAAGTCTTTCCCGACCATCGGTCACAATTAAAAGGGTTTCCAACATCGCGGTAGGTTCACAGTATATGAAACCATCCACTCCCTTATAATATGTTTGTATTGTCCTGTATACGCGTATGATTTATTTATTATATTACCCCTCAGGCCCCATCGTAATAACGAGCTCGTCTGAAACAGAAACTCAGTGGCGTCGTAATTATATAATATAAATATTTTTATTTTTTTTTTTTCAGCACGTATTATATATTGTCTTCGACGCGACGACAGAACATTTTCATAGGCCAGACGATATATATCGTTATATCGATTACGGCACTTGCTGCGCAACGCTGATTAAAAAAAAAATGCTGCCGCCTGCGGGGCGAGAAAACGGAGAATTCATAAAAATAATAATTTACCACAAAATAAATATTATATTATGAAGCAGAAAGATTTTTTTTTCTCTCGTGTATTCGAGCGGCGACCACATACTCTAGGTTATTACAGGCGTTTAACAATATACACGCAGCGGGCGACTGATTAAATGGTATTTGGAAATTTACAAATTACTTTAACACTGTACTCGGTACATGATACTGATTCAATTATATTTTACTGTTTAGCAAGTTCTAAGAACAGTGAGATTTTGCTAATGTCAAATTGACCAGTTGGGTTAGGCGAGTGTATCGTATAATCGTATTGATGTTCAGGGATATTCAGATTTGTTTTTGTGTGCACGGTTGCTCCATTAAGTTTGAATGTGTTCGGCGCGTAGGGATTCTGCAATGACGGAATTATTATACCTATGCACTGCCGTTATATTATATCGTATTCGTATATTGAAATTTCCTAACCATAGCGTTATTTTTCTGTCAATAGAATGGTTCATGATCGCCGTCAGAGTTATTCTCTTAGAAACTAAAAATCCAAATAAAAACGTGTACTACAATTTGTTCGACTTATTTAAATCTAAAACATAGTATGTATATTGTATACGGGTTCTTTTCCACGATTCTTCTTCGATCGTAAGACCGCGTCCGATGGTCGTACAACGTGTAAAACATAGCCGTCGTATTCATTAACTATACATTTCGTTAATTATAATAGTGTGTACCTATAATCCCGACACCCAACGATTTTATAATTATTTAGTGCACTTCACTGAATCTCTGAATACAAGCGTCTCAGGACAGTCGAGTTTTTCAAATTGATGCAGGTAGTTTATATATACATATATTTATTTTTATCGCTCAAGTTTTAGTGGGAGCAAACCAAAAAAATGAAAAATACGTTTGACGTAAAAGTTTATCGCACTACAAATATAACTCAAAACATTATAAGGATTAGGTCCTTCAGCATTTTTACCTACACCACGGTTAATATCCGTGTAATATGTACTACACCAAGGTATGGTGAACTCTGTAGATGACCGACCTAAAATCACCCAAAACCCGTGTGTAGATTATATGAAACAGCAGTGGGGCCGTGCAGTTAATGGTTTTTTAATATTTACCAACGACTAAGTTAGTAAATGCGTTGGCGGCGAACACGTCATGACTTATCGTTGTTTCGGTTGATATTGTTAATCACGAGTAAACAACACTGTATAGCAACGAGCTACGCGTTCATGCATAACGTAACACGCTTTTTACCAAAATCACCTGCGATTGCGGAAGCAAATATTTTTAGAAACAATTTCATTGTTATGATGCCCTACGAATTTGCTCAAATCGTCTGCCATCTACTACTGCAATATAATAAATCTACCGACTTTTTAGATCAATTATTTTTGAAAAAGAATCAAACCCAATCATTAAGCATTAATTGTAAACATTAAATATACTTACCTAATTAAAGATAAGTAGTAAGATAAGTAATATACATTTTAACTACTAAATCATTCACTGTTTAGTGTTCAAAAAACAATTCTGAGTGATAAAAACACAATATGTTTAAGTTCAGAATTCGAAAATTTCAAATTATAGCACATTTTACTGACAGAACCAACTAGGTAAGTATTGATAACTGTAAAATTGGGATGTTAAATTTATGGTGTCCTATTGTTTAGGTTCGACCACTTAGAAGACAAAGAATAAATATGGATTATAACTTTCATACACGGAGTACCTTCCTAGATAATTAGGCTGATGATTAATCTGTACAATTAGGCATTGGCCCATTTACTTATAGCATATTTGAATCAAAAAATATTATTATTACTATTATAATTGTAACTAGAAACGTATCTAAATTATGATAAATATAGGAAAATGTATCATATGACTTATAAGCTATAAAGATGATAGAGAGTATAAAGAACGCATATTAGTCTATGTATTTATACATAATATGTATTCATTGTGCAACGCGCACTGCGTGTATTGTCACACCAGCAGTGTTCCGTCTTGTCCTACCTAATCGTCAGACTTGTAGCATCTGGATTGAAAAATACAATCTATATTTAACACTTCAGTTCGATCAAAATCCACGTAAGTATTCCTTTCCCAGTATGTTTTACGTCGTTATTTCCAAAGTTTCTGGTGATACAGATGGACCCCTACGAGCTGCGCGCGATCGTTTTAATATTGTGCACTGCTGAAAAATACACTTTTATGTATTTTAAGCAACGCCAAATCGGAGTTTTTGCCCCAGTCTTGGAACGTCCGTGCACTGCAGTAGCAGTCGTAGTGCAACCGAAACCCGATAGAACTGCAACTACATTTTTGCGGTTCCGGATAAGATATTCCACCTCGCGCATAATAACAGGTAAGTTACCCTGGTTCCACTGCAAAGTCATACTTTACGAACTATTGTTAACCATCAATTTTCCCATAATTTGTACCAATTCGCACCAATCTAATTTTAATCAAGAGTGCTGGGGAACCTGAAAATGTTGGTGTGAATCGATACAAACCATAGTAGAATTGATGGTAAAAAAAGTTCAGAAAATTCGACTTTATATGTTGCCAAGTGGGTAACTTATCTCATCGAGTTTCCACCGAATAACAGTGAGCCAATTTCATATTATATATATGTACTATTATCGATGTAGCAATTATTTTAAAACAATTCCTTTTTCCGCCGATAAAACGCTAAACGATTTTCGGAACAGCAATAAAGGTTTATTTCTCGTATCGCGTTCGACGATATCGAAACAAAACATTGCACGCACTGGCGAAACAACACATACGTTGCGATTTCGTCGCAGCAATAATTCAATAACAGAGAGCAATTTTTTTTTTTTATATTGCAAACGGAACGATCGTTTCTGAAAACGGAACACTACGGTGTACTGCACGATGGTAATATTGCGCGAGGGCGTAGAAATAATACGCATGGGTAGGGGAAAGAACGAAAACAATTAAACGGCCATCCCGGTGGTAAACAGGTAGTTCGCGATAACGTTATTCAACCGTTATTCCGAAACAACGGAATTATTGCTGCTGCATTCTTCCGCTCGCAAACCAGGAAGAGAGAGAGAGTGCAGCGTCTCGTATTAGCGTAGTCTCTCCTCGTCCACGCAGTAGCGTTTTCACCGCGTGTAACGATAATGATCGTGACTTTTTTCCTCTCCCACCCCAAATCGTTTTAAATGTTTATTTATGTAAATTATATCGTCATCATTAATATTAAAGTAATGATAAACAACAATTTATGGTATACAATTATAAGAACTGACTAGTTGTCACTCTCCCGGCCCGTCACGTTAAAATGGAAATGAGCTTTTAATGAAAAAATATATACGGCGCGTGGATCAAAATCCTTAACCCAATTATTTCTTTGTTAAAAAAATAAAAAAAATATCAAACAACGTGTCGTTTTTTTTTTACTTTCAACACGTCATCATTCCGAAGATAAAAAGTTTAAATTATTAAACGATTATAAATGGCTTTTTTGAACTTTCATTCGTTTCTCGTCGAACAATACGAACGTTCGGAATCAATTATTGCCTATTATACACACTTCGCGTTTGTTTTTGTTCGGAACGGAGCGCACGAATCACGAGAGCAGGATGAAAAATCAGGTTTTAATTTATTAACCTTCGGATGATAAATCGTACGGCGGCGTTATATATTCGCGAGCCGCCCGACGGTGTATAATAATATAGGTACTTTGAAAAACGAGAAAACCGTACTAAAATAGTGGTAAATGAAAAAAAAAATAAACGAAAAACGCCAAACCGCGTACACGTGCACCGACGGGTTCGTCTGCATGGTAATTAATATTATATATTTCACATAGATTGCGCGTGTACCGAACACAATGCAGTATAACACTATCTAGTCCACCGTTCATTATTTTATCACGATAGTTTCGAAAGTTTTAACGTAATTGGGCTCGAATAAAAGCTACACGAGAAACTTATCGAAACTTATTTAAAGTTTGATATAATAATCAAGTTCTAAATTGACGACGCGCGACGAGCTTGCCACTCGGCACGACGTGTTCTAAACGATATGCAACTTAATGTGTGTAACGGATAGGTACACTACCCGTCTTCCGGTTACCGTGGACAAACATGACGTATAGTTGAGCGCGAGGATGAAGGATTTCATATAAAACTTATTATACTTATGTCAGTCACCTATACTAGTATATCATCGATGTTAGCGTTTAAAGTTATGATTAAGAAAAAAAGCAATGACTAATAATTATATAACACTCAACCCAAAATCACGTTTACATGGTATAATGATAATAATGGGATAATAAGCATTCTAAGTAAAATCGCATAAAAGCGTTCAGCCACGTTATGAAATTCTTACAAAATATTTTCACACAAAAATTGCAAACGCATAGAAGTTAAAAATACATTTTGCTCCGGTCTCTAATCAGCGTTAATGGAATATCGATTAATCCATTATGTACATGAGTCACTTTAGACACGATAAAACGATCATTACAGAAAAAGACTTTCGCTGTACCACTGCTAGTAGTTATTTTATCTCTCCGTGGAGCGGAGGGTTGTGCTATAATGTTGCACTTCATGTTGAGTATAAGGAAAAAATGCTTTTTTTACATAGATAAAACCTATTTTATAGCAATACAACAGTTGACCAACTTAGATTAAACCTAAGCACCGCTTAACTATTTTAAATATTTTTCAAGGGGTAAGAAATATTAGTATGCCTAAACCGATTCCAAATGATACTCATGAACACTACTTTTTCAATATGCTTACATTTGTTCGTTTCCATGCTGATTTTTCTATTGGTGCTGCCAACAATTTAATGTTAATACAAACTATAGTAATCAGTCATTTGAACAAGAAAATACAGCCGCCTTGTAAACCAGACATCTAAACTCTCTTAGTTTTTATAAAATCTCGTAAAAAAACATATAATCCAATGTAATAACTAGTGAAAAGTACGTAAATACAAGTGTTGTACATAGTATACGTATTTTTTTTAGATAAAAAAATCATTCACTAGTATAGTACACAATGAATCTTGTAAAATTCGTCAACGTGAAAACTACTTTTCTTTTTTCCAATTAAATTTGTATTAGTTTTTTCTGTTACACTAATCTGATTTTTATATCGTTTTTGAATAACGTAAACACTATTATCCTTAATGTCACTGTATTATAGCTACTTGAAGTACTAGCACTAGTTTGCAATTAAGATGATGAGTGATGATAAGTGATGAATGTTGACTGCTAAGCTAAGTATTCATAATTATATAATATCCAATAAGTAAAAATATGTCATAAATATGATATTATCACGTACAGTCTATTATTTTATACCAGTTGTATGATGTATTATATCGATGAGGCACGGCAAAGTATTTCTCCTTGGTTTATGATCAAGCCACAAATATACGTATACTTTCTCAGATATATCATTAATAAAAATCGTAATTTTAATCATTTTTGAGATATATTCGAAACGTTTATATTGTAATTTTTAAATCGAAATAATAAGGCCAGACGACCGAAATGCTATGAGATTTTTATTCAAACGATAACGTCCGTCCCTTTTAAACTTTGATCTCATTGTTAAGTCTACTTTTTCCTTACAATCATACAAAATATTCATAATGTATTCAACGCTACTATCACGTTTTGCATCTTTTTCATGCGATGTCAAACAATATTTTATAGATCGGAGCTGTTATCTTAGCAAACATTTCCCAATCAACAAGTCGTCATTGAACGAACAATATTGAAATAATCTAAGGATTACATTAATATGTATTTTATATTCTAAGCCCATGAGAGGAACTTATCGATCTTATAATGATGCTTTTCGCTTTATTTTTCAATTAGTACTTGTTTGACAGCAAAGCTACATCAAATGTTTCATACTATTTCTCATAAGGTTAGAAACTAGTCTTGGAAAGTAACAAAAAAACAAGCAATTTTTCACAGCAGTTTTTGAATAAAAATAAAATATAAAATATATCAAATTTTGCAATTTATTTTTCTTTTAATAAGCTTTGTTTCATAAGTTATTGAGATAAAAAACTAATATATAGTATAACGAAAAAATCAAACATTAAATTTTTTTTGCTACCTAGCTCATTTACTCTAACAACAGAATATCGAAAAGTGACGTCTATAGTGGCAGTAGTTTTCTATAAAATTGTAAGAATTGTTGGTTTTATTTAAAATTTGAATATTTTAATGAGCCTATAAATGAAGATCAGTTTATGAACTTAGTTTTGATATTTTATGTTTATTGAATTTGGAAATAATATCCTTTTGAAATCATTCCAAACTATAACCTAATAAAACTGCATAGTTATAATATTTATATTAATGTATTGTTATATTTGTTATTGAATTAATATTACTATTATTACTGGGGAAATTCTCACAAAATATATACGACATACGTATATATAAAAATAATAAAGTATAATAAGTTCATGTATATTATTTTGCGATTGTTATTTTCCATCGATTGTTGTTTCGCAAACAAATATAAAATTGTCATTACTTTTTCAGAATTAATTATTAAAATACTATAAGATTACTTCGGAGTACTATTCATATAAATAAGACACAACAAATACTTAGACTATAATTTGGTTTCTCACAAAACATATTGAAACAGTCGGAGAAACCGTTTTCCAAATTGTTTGCTTGTAGAAAATGTTTCTCAACTGAGTTTAGTTATATTAAAAAAAAAAAAATTGCCACAAAGCTGTAGACAATAATTTTTATCCAGTCGTCGATGCGTATCGAACATTTTTGTTTCAAGTTCTTATAAGACGGCGTTCCGGTATGCAATATAATACCATACGTGTGCTGTGATCCATTTCCTAAAATTATTATTTTTGACTACCCTATGTACACTGTAATACTATTTATCCCAATTGGAATTATTCATTAACGCAATTCTAGCCATAGAAAGGTGTATCGCACAAATTATTGCATTATTTTCATTCTCGTTTGTACTATTATAGTTACATTCAGTTTTATAATGCATGTCGATCGAATCAGATCACGCCGAAAACAATTATATTATAATTTTTACGTTCTATCTAATTCAATATATAATATTATAATCATCTATTGTATTATAAAAGTTACACAAGACTTTATGGTTATACGAAATTTTGAATTTTCAATGAAATGATCTGTATTTCAAACCTATTCCTGCATCAGTACACTTTTCACCAGCTGCTTTCCGTCCAAGAAGAGAAGCTACAATGATATCTGCGCTGCGTGCATTGCAGCTTTTTTTCAATTTTCACGATCCGGATTTACTTTTCAGCTCGAACTTAACTCACAGTGAAATGGGACAACAATCGAGTTTTCAGAACTCTAAGAGCTTGCAACGATAAAATGACTAAACATCGTGACGTATATTATGTTAATCCTTTGTCATAACGTGACACGTTTGTTTTACAATTTGTTACAACTTAGGTATTCGATATGTTATAATGATTATAGAGTTCGAATTTTACTAGCATAAATGGTGGGTTTTTTAATTGCTCTAAAACGATAAAACGAAACTATACATTTGATCTGTTACTGCGTAAACAAAGCAACCAACATTTTATTTTTTAATACTTTTTTTACTTTTAAGTTGTCTTTTTTTATTAAATTGTTTACAATTTTCGTTCTTGTTCTACGTGTTTGAAATATATGAAAAATAAATCATATTATTTGTTTTCTCTTTTCACTCTTGTCACACTTGAAAATATTATTTTATATTGTGCTGTATAAAATACTTACTTTTTAGGAGAATTTGGTGCAGTTAAAATTATTAATTACTTATTTTTTTTTTTTTTTTTGATTAAAATCGCATCCACAACTTACTTTCTTTAGTTCATACGTTATTCAAATGTTTTATTTTATTTCATAAATCATGTGTAGCATATAGCTCCCAAAGAATCGTTTTTATTATTTTTAAATCACGAAAATACGCCCAATTGTGTTTAATCGTTTTCTATAACACATCGGTTTCGTTGTTCCGCCGTGGTCCACTCTACGACATGCACCCACCGAAGAATTGTCAGTGTTTTAATCAGCACCCAACACATTATTTAATAGTACTTAAACAGTTTACGTGTCGATCGATTTGCACACGTAGAAAGTATCAAGGTTCAAGAAATACCTATCCGGTTTGAAGTATATGAAGAATGGATATGTGGGTATTACGGTAACCCCGTACATTGTGACATAATGACGTTTGCGAGTGTTTACCACGAAACACAACGATATCGCAGCCATAACTTGCTACGCGGACCGGAGAAGAACTTTTATTCGAGTTCCGAGTATACAGCTTTAAGTATGCATTTTAATACCACGGATGGGCATTTCACCGTATTGTCGCACAAATGACGGCGACGAGGACTTTTTGTGTTTGTTACGGTATAATATTTGTATACCATATACCGCACGTTCTTATGTTTACATATATGGCCGTATTCCAGGGTCGAAGACGAGGACGACGAGTGTATTGCGGTGTTTCGTTTTTAACATTTATTTTCCGACTGCCAGCGTTTGCTCGAAAAGCACAACTTTCAGAACCACCACATAATTTGATGGCGCCAAGGCAAAAGAGAACAAGCGTTTATCGTCTGGACTAACTGGAACACCATAATCGAGACAATTTTATAACAAGCAATGTAATTTTAAAATTCAGGGTAAAACGACAATTGTTTATAATGTGTTAACTCTAAACGCCAGACTCTAAGCGACATACTTAGGGACTAAAAGCCAATGGAATAAAAAATATGGTCACGAAACGTTAATTGAATATTATTGTTACATAGTTACATTATCGTCTAATTTTAATACCAATGTAGTTGGTGAATAACCACTTAAAATTCAAATTATTTCATAAAAATTGTTCCTGATATTTCAATAACAGAAATTATTCATTGACAATTGTGTGGCAGTAAAAATAACACAATATATCTGCGTTATAAAAATTACAAAAAGAAAAATGGAAAAAAATAAGTTCAAAGGAGTTCAAAATGGAAAACAACATGAAAACCGTTTTTTTTTTTTGCTTCTCTAAGCACTTGTTTTCCACAAAAATGTCGCTTGTGCTCTTTTGCCTTCGAATTATGAGCTCGGCGACGGAGCACGTCGTACATCAATGAAACATAAATTAAATATCGACGTGGAACAGTATAATGTTATATGGACGAAAAAAAAATCCAAACTTCTAACAATAAAATACATATATAATAAACATATATATGTGTACACGACGGTTAAAAGGAAATTTTGTGTTCGTGACGCGTTCGTATAATATATACCTATAACCGGAAAACTAGTTATAAACTCAAACCAAAGTAAAATATTCTTTACATACACACGTGTGCACATATGGCATATATGTATGTAAACGCGCTCACGTGCTACGAAACTATGAATACCCCTTAAAAGTTCGCTTTTACTTTTTTTTTCATTATTTCAACTCGGAGCGGTTCGGAATAAAAACCGTTTAACCAGATAATATCGCTATCACAAATCGACGAGAAACTTATCCAAGCCTATAATATTATAATGTAGAGTACAAAGTTTATCGTAAATATGTATGCGGACGCGTGCAGGCACAACTCGGTCGGGACAGCCGACTGTACGTAGCTCGCTTGTACGCACCGCACCGATGCCGGTTCCGATTAAAAAGTAATACCGTTTGTAAAGGGCGGGAAAAAAAAGAGCTTTATAAATGTATGTTTATACATATACATTTAGAAATGTAACACGCGTCCGTAAATAATTTGAAACGAAATATTACACAGATAGTTTGGACCGTCGAAACCGGAGGGAGAGAAAAAAGAAACCGAATAAGCTTCACCGGAGTTTGGAATAAATAATGGGGAGCTCATTTAAAGTTTTCCGGGACATCATCTCGGTGGCTACTTCGCGGCCGTATAAACTTTCAAAACTATGCCAAAAGGTCGATGCCGCGCACACGCAGCCACCGCGATGTCGCAGTCGGTTTCGCTGCGGTCGAATTTGTGTTTTGTGTTTTGTGTTTTTTAATATTACATCCGAAGGAGCGAGGGGAAAAATCGCAACGACATTACAAGTAAACATTATGGTCTATCGACCCGCGTACCGTCAAAGTCGCGCTCGTACGATTGGATATAAGCTCGCAGCAGCGGCGACAACGTTTACCTGTAAATAACTCGAGGATCTCGAGCGTTTCAGAAATAATATGAAAGGACACGCGTCGAATAACATCACCGCGAGTGGTTTTCTTTTCCCCCATCCTCCCGCGGGAAAACCGCTATCGCAGCCGTTCGCGGGACGCCGACGTGAATATACGACGAGTTTGCCGACAAGAGATTGGCCCGCGAAAAGCGCCAGCTCAGACGAGTGGGAAACGTGACGAGTTTGCCGTCGCGCGCGGGAAGTGGCTCGTTTATCCGAGAAAATAGGGGGGATAGTTCTCTCTGATTTATTGATTTCCAAAATCACATGTACCCTCCCCTCCCACATGGTCCGTGTCCCGAAAGTGATAAGGAGAAAATAAGCGTTCATAAATCAGCGACATTTATCGTATTTTCTGTAGTCAGGATCTAGCCCGTCCGACTACGGAAACGCGAGAAGTTTTATTTGCAACTATTCGAATTTGGCTGAACAATACAATAAGTGGTACACTATCTGTGTCCGGGGAGGCCAGCAAGAATATGGTCGCTAACCTTGTGATTGATAAGTGCGATGATGTAAAGAGCCAAAGTTTTCTTAAATACATTTTATACCATTTGACCATTCTGTACTTTTATAAAACAGATGTAATATAGGTAGAAAACAGTCAATTTACGGATAAAAAAACCACGTATCAGTTCAATATTATTTTGTGCTGTTAGTTTGTAGTAAAACGTCATTGAAAAAGGATGCCCAATAACACACATTGTAACAAGTAAGGCGGATCTTAAAATAAAACTCTGACAGTTATTTTATAAGATGATGGTCTTAATTGGCAGTTCAAAAACAAATTGTACCTCAACGTTGGAATTTTAGAAGCACGTTTCTATTTCATAACAGCCATATAATGATAAAAACTGTGAAGAACAATTAATATAAATTTATGGAACGAAATACTCATGCGAATCGCCTTATTCAACAACGAAAATAATTAAGTCGAAATATCGTTTAGATTTTACTTTTGATTAAATGTTCACCTCACAAAATTACTCGGAACTGTTCTTACATCAATGCTACGAAATCTTAAGAAGTTTTCGAATAAATAGACACGGAAAAATCACACGCTGTTTTCTTAGCTTAACGTTTACATTATTTTATTCATTATTATCCATCATTTATTCTATTTTGTTTTTGTTTCTTTATCTTGTATTCTAAATATTTTACAATAAAAAATTATGTATTTTAAAAACGCAAATCAAAAAAATTAAAACACATAATAATAATTATAATAAGTAAATTTGGGTTTTTGTAAATGAGACGCGAGCCGCAACCTTCTCCCCCCTTTATATACCTAACGTTACATGTAATAAGTTTAATAAATTACTACCATCCAAACCAAATTGACCGTGGTTTCCCAACAGTTTGTTCAACAGTGCAAACAACATTAACGGGTTTGTAGCGTTGTAATCATTACGGATATTGGAAATGGGATTTCTTTTAAAATCAACAACGGAACCGGTGACTGTGGCAACGGGAGTCGCGATAGACGAACACAACGTAAATATAATACGCACGACGACATGATATTTATTCCAATCAGGGTGCATTGAAATCGATGACGTAACACGAATCGCACGTTAACGTTCCGTTCCCCTATTACTATAGTCCTACCCCAACGCGTTACTTTTGCGACTTGACCAGTTCGATACGAAACCATACACAGCCGACGACGTCATGATATCATGTAAGTTCATTACGTACTATACATCTATATAGCAGTATGGACGGCGTATGGTAATTAATCGCTATTTCACAGTATTAGTGTACTTTTGCGTCGTGGTTCTGGTCGTTTTCTGTTCCTTTCGAATTGACGAGGCGCTACACGTTTGCGTTTCGAATACATTTCGCATAACGTTAAGACTATTGTAATATAATATTATATAAAATTAGACTTGAGGTTCCGTTTGTGTATTTTTCGGCGATTCACAAACGAGCCGCGTATACACTTCGAATAAATGCGAACAAAAATTGATGTGAAAACCGTATACAAATAATATTATACTTTATTATACACCGGGGGCGGCCAGCGATAAGAGAGTCACAGGCCGTGAATAATATAATGAAAAGTATGTAGGAGCAAAGAGCGGGAAAAACTGCTCTAAGGACACATAATACAGACTACAAGCAATACACAAAAGAGAAATAAACACGCAACGAATACATCAAGTCAAGTTATATGTTGATTGAGAATTAAATCACGTTAATAATCATTATACCAAAAACATTACATTGTTTTATTTGTACATATTTTCTATACATTTTTATTTAATAAATAGTACCATATTTCCTCAAGTACACATGTATTACGACTGTATTGAAATTTTTTTAAAGAAAAATCGTTTGGTCATCCCTGTCACAAGATTGAACGACGGCACAAGTCTCTCGAAAACTTTTTTTAATCAACAGGTCACGTGGTTGTTCTTGCGCCAATTACAAATTTATCCATTAGACACGCCGATCACGTGGAACATTTTCTAATCTGTAATTCAGAGCGATTTTCGGTTTTTCTCCACGACTCTACGCGTACTAGTATAGTTTGTTTATTTACCAAAGGAATAACGAATAAAGGAATAACGTTTCATACATGTATCGGATACGATCGCATATGTACGCCCGGTCATCGCGCGGTTGCGAGCTCTACGAATCCGATTTACAACTCGGCCGCGACCCCTTCCGCTCCGTCACCGGTCCACAGAAATCGCCCGAGTCCACTCGAATCCGAAACGATGCGTTACGAGCTGTAGATTCGTATCGTTCGATCGTTTTGGAATCAGCCAGTCCGGTCACGTAATAAAATTAGCAATCGCAATTAGACAAAACGGGTAACGGCCGGGGGACGGGGTGAAGGTGAAACGCGGTTGGCTACACGATCGCCGCCGCGGTAATAACAATGATTATAGCCGTCAAATAGTGGCGCAGTTTTACCGACGATCCGCGTTCACGAGGGTAGCGCGATTTGACATTTTCCTGATGCCAAGGACCGGGACGGACGCGGCCGAGCATTCGCGAACACCTCTCGATCATCGGGTTTTGTCCTACCCGGTGCTAACAGATCGCGGCGCGGACGTGCGGGGGCATGTTTCCACGGGCATGTAATGCACCTATACTTACCCAGAACAACAAGAATCATAAAACAATATAATAAATATTAATATTTATTTATAGCAATAGTAGCACAAACAATGTCTACGCGTATACTCGTTAACCTGTTTGACCCATACACGCGCAGTATTCTTTTTGCTTACTAAGAGACTCTTAAATTATAATAAATACTAGCACTAATAAAAATGCACACTTTTATATTCATATGCACGCTCTGCATATTAATTATTAATACATGGAACCTTTTGACTAGATATTAAGACAATAACAAGGTAGAAGCAGGGTAAACGTATAAGGATAGAATTATGTATACAAGACTAGACTAGTACTAGAGGTGTAAGAGAAACTACATGTTATACTTTGTCGGACCTTCGGTCCTTTATTTCATTTAATTATAATAAAGTATTTGTCTAGTTAATTTTACCAGTCTATAATATTTCTTTTCACACCTTTAAAATCACTCTACTCAACGTCCGTCCTCGGAGATAGAATTATTCTATCTCTCTGTAAGTGCTACGACTATCCAAGGCATTACAGGCACATGCTCTGTGAGCACGGGCCTGGAGCCGGCACACACTGGGGGAGGAGAACGTGAAAAATCTTGGCCAGATGTACAACGATTCGCTCGATGCATGCGTTACGAGGAATTTATAATCTTAAGTGAACTAAATTTTTTAAATCACAAAAAAAAAAAATGTTAAAACGGCATAATTTTATATCAATGGATAACATTTATTCTACCGCGTATGATAACATTACGAATTGTACATTCATTTGAATTCGATATTAAAAATCAACTGTTAAATGTTTTTCATCAAAAAAATCAATTTCAAGTCAATTAGCATAAGTCAGCTGGTGTTACGGGATGCTACATTTTTAAAGTTCAGCTATAACGGGCATTGCGCGAGCCGGACCGATAATCGTATGCGCGTTACCGAATGTTTCCGGTGTTGGTTTTTCAATAACTACAAGATTGCGCAAGATAGTAAAGTTGTCGGTTTCTTAGGAAAAAAAAAGAATCGAAGTGATCATATTGATACACTGTGCTCTTTTTCCGGAAAAATCCAACGGGCATCACGATCGTTGCAGAACTGTGGTTAAATAATTTTTTTATTTTTTCCTAACCTCCAATCTCCGTCCCCTCGCTCCTACACGTACGAGATATCATGATTTTCGGAAACGACTACCTGTATCGTATATAAACGAATTTGATTAAAACGTCCCAAGATTCAAACGAAATGCAGATATGTTTAATATTCAATTACGCTGCAGTTCGTCCAATGTTATCATTCTACAGAATTGTTGGTTTTAGTGATATTTTCAGAAGTTTAAGTAATTCCACAGTAAGACTGGAAATACAGTTGATATCTTTCGATTTCTCCGATCCCACCGGATGATTGTCGATTAATGTTTTAATATGTCTTCGTTTTGTAAATAATATTCCTAGTCCAATTATGCACTCCAAGCATTTTGCACGTCCTCGTCAGATACTATTAGTTAAGTGATGCTATCATTTGAACTCGTATAGTGGATTCCGTGTTGTAATTTAAATTCTAAGTCTTGCACGTGTCTCCAAATGCGTTATGATACTGAAAAATACACCCACGAACCCAGGTGTTATACGCGTGCCACAGTTTGACCACCCCTGGCCTACGGGCTTGTTTATTCGAAATTGATAAATATACATCATGGATTTTTACCGATTTTTAAATCGTATAAAAATATGTTATATTATGAACATGATCCGTACATGAATTTTATTGATTAAAAACAAATATTATTTGGCGATTAATAATGCTGGCGACTATGAACGATCTATTTGATCGAAGATCAATTCACCATCGATCAATTATTGTTCGCGAAAAATTCACCGGATACCATTTTACTTACATTTTATGTATATGTTTCAGGGAAAGCCGCAAACAAATTTTATAAGCGTTAGAAAATGAAATATTGTCGAAACTAGGTATTACAACATCACACAATATTAGTTATTTGATTGTATAAATTAAATAATTCTCACTTACCGAGTACTTATATAAGCATTTGATAAACATTTTATAAATTTTGAAACTTTTTTTTTGCAAAATTCAGAACTTTGAAAGTTCAACCTACCTCATTAGAACTTTTGTTCTATCACTATATCAACCATCTTTAGAAATATAAGCTGATCGACCAAGACCTCTTTCACTCAGAATAGTTTTTTCGAGAGCAATGGTACTCATTGCACCATAAATAGGTTGCCAAACTACAAGACCAATACAACAATTTCATTCACCCGTTCCTTTATCTCACCCGGTCTAAGAGTTTCGCTTGTTTTGTATTTTAGTTTTCCTTTATCAACATTAATATACAGTTATTATTATTATTATTGCTTGAATTCCCCCTAAATTTCTGTTCTCAACTTATGTACTTTAATTTTCAAGGTATTAATTCATATTTTTTATACTTCCACAGTCCCACTGGGACGCAAACTTTGAACAATTGTTCTCGTAATTATTTTCGTTTTGTTCTCGTTATACGAGCATGTGGTAAACTGATAAAATACTTGACGTGGACAAGAATTTTTTTTCAAAACTATGCTTTAGATATAAACCCGCATAGAAGTTTGAAACTATTATCTAATTTAAAATGAAACATTTTAAATGTATTTATAATTTTTTTGAAAACCGCTTGGGATATACGAGAATCATATTTGTTAAAAGTTTCTTGGGATTTTATGCGAATGTTTAACCCCTTTGTGTATGAACATAGAACTTTTCAACTTTATTATACTACTTACCTACTGAAAAACACTCTTTTGGCGAATTAAAGCTAACGAAATGCTGTTAGTCATTTAGTTTTTTTTTTATTTACAACAAAGATGTACATTATAAATACATTATATACGCACAAATAAATAAAATACCGTTATAAAACATAAAATAATAATATATTAATACCAGTGAAATAGAGTAAATAAATAATAAAAACTGTAGTGAAATAAAATAATACGAATAATGCGTTGCAACAATGAAAATTAATTTGTATATATATATTATATATACACACGTCAGTAATGGTACGTGAAGGTATTTTGAGTGCAAAGCCTGCATTTAATTCATAATGATAAAAATTCCATTTTTGAAATTAATTAAATTCAAATAAAAAATGCAAATATATCATCAAAAAAGCTTTATACGTAATATATGGTTAAAAACTATATGTGTATATTCATTAAAAATAAAAATAAAAGTTTTATATTTATTTACTTTTATATGCATAATGCATGTTAATGGTTAATTGCTTACGCTGCATTAATATTATTATTATTTTTTTTTTTTACAAATTCCAACGTTAGAAATATTAGTCATCAGTGTCATAATGTTTTAATGGTAAATTATTGTATACATATAGTACATTATAATTGAATATAATTGAAATAATTAAAACAATTTGTCTAAGATTCGTTCAATAATCCGTAACGTCTAAATATCATAACAGATACAGAAAATAAATAAAATGTACGTCTACAGTATACAGACTCTACACTCTTTCCCAAAGGAATTATTGTTAGTTTCGTTTTCAAGAAGATTACAAGTTACGTGTACAAGATACAATGCTAAGTGATGACTCGGGGTGGATATTTTATTCATGTATTTTTTTTCTCTCTTTTGCACGTATTTTATTTTTAAATTTATAGTCGTCTACGGCTACTCCTAAATTAAATTGTCTTTAGTGTTTCAAATGATGAAAAAAGCACTGAGCATAATATTATAAAACGCCTCCTCTTGAGTGAACGCCCTTTATTAGAGGAGTTTTTAGAAATTCAAAATAAAACGCGAACTTTAAATTATAAGATGCGTATTAAAACGTTCTTTGCAGCTGCAATACTAATTAGGGACGGACGGTGGCATCGAATGACTTTGAACGGCATTTTCGTTATGTAAGCATATACTCCGGGACTACTCGTCAACGTAGTCCACCTAACTATATAATTATAAATACGCCCGTCCGTTGCAAAGGTTAAAAAAACAGGGGATTCGGGACGAGATCCTTTTTTAATTGTCAGTTCATCGATTACTTTAGTAATTATCTCATATACGTGAAACGATTTTCATTCGACTTTTACACGAAATATTAGCGAATACTTGTTCGTTTAGACAATAAATATTGATGCAGGCCAACAAATTTGCGGTCTCATAATAATTAAAGATAGGATTTTGATGACCTAAAAAAGTATACAGAGTTATGAAAAAAAAAAAATTGATTTATGTTAAATATTCATGACCGAAAAATCGAATTACAATCGTTAACCGGGCTACCTATACAGTTGACTTGATTTTAATAATTTCATATTTAATTTTAATTTTTAAAACGTACCTAATATGAGTATTAAATTAATATTATACATGACGTCTCGTATTCACTACTGAAATAACTATTTCTATACTGCGTGATTTTGAGTTCGAAATTTAATCATATTCTGATAAACCCACAATTTATAATATAACATTTTCAGTATCAGTGGACTAGAATAGGTAATTTTAATATAATGGATATAAATCTATGCTTAGAGACATGATAAAATTATTTCCTTTAAACATGTTGCATGTTACATATGGTATGATGAAAAAAGCTGAAAATAAACAAAAATGAGATTAAATACATAAAAAAAAACGTAGTTTTTATAAAAACTTACCTTATCAAAAGAAAAAATGGTCGAAACGCATAGGTCAGAAGAGTACACGGTCGGATGTGATGTAGAGATGGGTCTTTTAAGCTTGAAACCAATGTACCATATTGCTCTTGAAAAAACTATCCTGAAGGAAAAGTTTATATTTCTAAAGATGTTTGATATAGTCAAAGAACCAAATTCCTTATAAGGTAGGTTGACCGCGTAATATTTTAACTTTTGCAGAAAGATAAATGTTTTGAAAATTATGAAATAATTTCATAATTTTCAAAAACATAAATTATTTATGTTAAACGCTAATAAAGTAAGTATTCTACAAATATCATGTAAAATACTTCGTGAAATATACTAAACAGTACAGGGTTGGATTCTCGATCTCAGTTTTTCAATAATTTGGAAAACTATTGTGAAATTAAAAAAATGACTTTCCCATAGAGCCAACTAGACGATTTATCCTACAAGAAAAACACCACCAACGTAGCAATAAAAATATATTATATACTTATCGTAAAATATTTGGAAGATGCGAAAGAACAAAAAAATGCAAAATAAAAAGTATGTATTCTAAATAATTGTTGTGTAACGTACAAATTTGCAGGTTGGTTGTAGCGCCGTGTAGCACTTGATCAAATAAATTCAAGAACTATCAAAATCTCTTCCCTAATCATAATAAAATAGTGAGTATTGTTTAAAAACGAAAACGGTTGCAGTATGCCCCGTCATGTAGTGGAATTGCCGAATTCGTTCCAAACGGAGACGCGGATCAAAATTTATTCTCGATTCGTAAAACATCACACGCGTGTTCGCGGACGTGATAATGATGAAAAATACCGCGAGAAACGCTAATCGGATCAAATCATAAATTTTAATATTTTAAAAAGAGAATATTTATGTATTGGTTTATATAAAATTTTCGAAGGGAAAAAAGTAACAGTGACAATAGCGATAACGCCGGTAAAACGTGTACGCACGGTGTTCAACCACATTAAAATGAAACGGTGGACCGACTGCAGTGGAATCATTGTCATGGATTTCTGAAAAGAAATATTTAATTACCTATTCCGTATGACAAAAGTAGGTTATGGAAACAGTGTTGGTAAATATAACACTAAAAAAGATAACATACTACCTGATAAAAGGCGCGTGAAAATGCCATTCTTTGAAAAGTTCTCCGTCCGATTTTCTAACCGTTCCCTGTAGTTCCGTATATGCATATATTATTTCTATTATTATTAATGTAATTATTTTTTTTTGTTTTTTAAACCAATTAAACAAAATGGTTCCATCACTCATTAATATTCAATTGTGTTGTCCGAGTATCGTGCTCGACATTTAAATAATATATATATATATATATAATATATATATTTTTCGTCGTTAGAAAGTATCATAATAATTTTGCATTATCAGCACAGAATTTACGTAAATTAGCCGTTTTTCGTAGCATATATTGTCATATAATATTTAATAACGGTTTTCGCGTATTCTCGTATTTTTCAATGCATATTTAGACGTTGCCGAATAATTAAGAGCAACTTTGGTGTTTTAACGCATATTTATGCACATATATTTTCACCGTGTTAAGTGCATAAAGTTTCAAGCCCAGCGTACCATATTATCAATTATGGTAATGATTCACGAGATTCCTTTTTTATCGGCCATCGCATGCGTTACGCCGCAACTGCATTACTGCTCGGTTAAAAAAAAAAAAAAACAGTTATCATGGTTCCCAGAAAATAGCTGACTATACACCGACACACGGTACACCGGCTGAACATTATGTGCGCGTCTGATAATAACAGTAAACATTATTGTGCCCGTTGATGTCATGCAAATATTGGTCTGTTTGTTTACGATTAACTATATCGTTTTTATACACTGGAATATGCGTTAGTTTCCATCTGCACGTCGTTCACCGAAATCATTCAGATTATTTTTTTAAACCAGGACCATCACGATACATTATTAACCTAACGAATAATACAATGTGATGTTCAATACACCAATATATTCCACTCATCTAAGGTTATCGATATTAATAATGATATTTCATGTTCATCACCCATTCTTGAGTATTTTTGTCAGCTTTCGAATTTGCAGTATAATATACACTTACATTTTATATAGTATACATTTTATTTTTAAACGTTTCGTTAAACCTCCAAATGTTCTCGATCACGACTATGTAGTTCATTAACTAAAACCTGACTAATTACTACGGCTATATCTTTGAAATGGAACTGAAAAATGAATTTATAAATTAATAAAAATAATTTTTTATTTATTCAAATATTGGTTTTCTCCAGTATTACATTGTAAGAAATACAATAAAACTACTGCAATCAACAATTGAATGTGATTTAATATTACACATTGTTATGATTGCTAAATCGTATACTTCTTTCGTTAATAAGACTAGCAATAAGACTGAATTAATTTCCCACTTATGTTACTATTTGTTTTCGAATTTCGATGTCTTGGTTGATCAAGAACTTAAAACCATTTCTCCATTGACTTCAAATTAACTTTATGTACAAATAAGGTGTTACGTTACCCGTAAGAGTATGCACTAAATTTATATTTGTACGTATACTTTAGCTATGAACTTTCGAAATAAGATTTAGCCAGGTGAAGTCACAATACAAGCACAATTTTGTGTTAAAATATGCATTTATTGTGACCCAAGATCCGAGTTCGGACGATAAGAAATTATACTCGGATACATTTGGCGACGGTTACTGTTTAATGAAATACATTAATTTTGTTTCGGAATACCTATATGTAGGAACTTATTTGTATCTGATGAAAATATATTATTATTCAGAGTGTGTAACTGTGTACGACTTTGATAAAACGTGATGAGTGTACAATAATATGTTTTCCTCCGATACGGTCGAGGGTCGACTTAAAATGTCATTTCCACCTCGATGTTGTTCGTGGAAATTTATTTAAATAAACATAATTCTAATAATTTAAATGCTACGCGTTTATTTACTCGCGCCTTGAACAATTACATCCCGACTGCAAAGTGTTATATCAAACACCACCAGTGCATACTGTTATTGAAAAGCCGGGCGGTCATTACTGTAATTGGGTATTATATTGATTAGGCTACAATATAATACATGTTTATAACGTATACGAATGAACGGGCGCATATATAAACACAAACGCACGTAGCTTGGTCGAGGTTGAAACTATTGATGACGTGTCACCGCGGACCGTATTTTTATTTTTCTCGAGTCAATTTGACGATAAAACGATCATAAAAACATTCGAGTGCGGATTTTTTCCCCGTCGTACCCACTGCGGAAACGTATTTATTTCGTTCAAATTGACATCGTTCGTGTTTTCCTTATTTTTTTTTTTTCAAGAGCGCCGTAGGAAACACTTATGCGAGTACCATAATATTATATTACATTGTATTACCGCGGAAATGTTTTCAGCCGCTCAACGTCATTGTAACAATCAAGTACTTTGAAACGGTTTCGAAGCCGAGTCGGAGAGACGACGTTTTAAAAAGGAGTGTTCACGTTCGAAAACAATATTATGTTAGACGCGTGTTATCAAAACGAATTAATTTTCGTGAAACATGTGAGAAACAAAAAGGTGAACGAGCGCGTAATTTGAGGCACTGATGGGCTTTTGAAAGGTTCCGCAAAACATTGTGTACGGTCGCGTGCTACCGCATGGACATACCACGTGTATAATCGGTGCGCAGCGATCAAAATGATTTAATTAAAAAGAGACGAAAAAAATGCACTTTTTCCCGCGTAGATACACATTTACTGATATTACGCGTGCCGGGTACACATGTGCGTACCGCGTACACCGCGCACGAGTTTCGATTCGTATAAGCTCCGGTAAGCCAAAGGATCAAAATAAATAGGTATCGTGCATTGTGGGTGGATTTAAAAAAAAAAAATAAAAAAAACACGAACCGTACAAATATAATAACGGCCACGTGCAATAACGTGTAATTGGAATTCTCCCGTACGCGTGTAATATGTGCACATAATAATATAATCTCGGCCGCTGTCGGTTGTTGTACACGAAACGTATATCTATGTTGCGCGCACCGACGGAAAACGCGAAATCGATCGGAGCATTTAAACGGGTAGAAAATTGGTTCATAAATCGAACGTCGGTTTTTTATTTAGTACACCCGGTTACATGCACTTGTACATGATATGTATGTATGAAAAAATACGAGTATACCCGTGCGCGTGCCGTGTACGGGCGCGGTGCGTATAAACTACTGCGCTGTCCGAATCGCCGGGGTTTCCGAGCGTAAAAAAATTGCACTCGGGCGATATAAAAATCTAGACAAGTAATCGAGCACGACAGCAGCTGCGTTACGACAAAAGCGCGCCACGGGCAGGTATGCGTAGTTATATTACTGCAGCGCGTTCGGCGTTGAATAATACATCGCGAAAGAATGAAAACCGAACCCGAACAAGTCGAACGAGTTAACTACTGCGAGAGTATCTGATCAAGAGTGCCCGATACAACGCGGTATTAGCGTATTTCGGTAACATCATACCGGTACTGAAGCAGATTGTAGAAAGTCACGTGTTAGGATGCCGAGTCTTAGAAGATACAACTTTTAGAATGTCGAGTTTTTGAAATATTTATTTTTTGTGCTGCATACTCGTGTATATTATTAAATTTATTAATGATTTTGTAACGATTCATTCATTTTGGAATCGAAAGTATTCAATCCTTTAAAAAAAAAAAATAATGAAAAATTTTTGGAAGGTCTACTTAAGATTGTTAGCAATACATCTCATAAATCCATCTAAATCGTTATTAGAAGTATCAACTATTCTTTTTCAGATTTGTATTTTATTATTTCACGTCTTCCCGATCACAGATGTGAAATTTCATCATATTTCTACACCAATAGTTAGTAATTTATATTCTAGAACACGGATTTCTTTATAGCTATATATTCTAACTATATAACACTGTTTTTCTAAAATCTTAATTTTCTAACATTTTGATTGTCTAAAACATGCACCCAAATCATTAAATCGTATATAAGTGTATCCGCACACTCGCTAATAATCTTCAACGGCTTACTTGATATATTTTTTTGAGTTGTATTATATAAAAGTAACGAAAAAGTAATAAAGTTTGAAAAACTAGCGATTTTATGGCTTACTAGTAACTTTATATTTTTATTCGAAACCATAATGGACCGAGTTGATTATATTTTGTGTTTTTTTTATCAATAGATCTGCTGCAGTAGTACTATCATGATGACGATTGCTATACATTTAAATCGATCGTAAAAAAGCTATATTTCTTCTAGTGTCTTGAGTTTAATCGTTTTAAATATAATTATTGTTTTTGCGTGTACTACAACTGGTGTGCGATTTTTATGAGTTATAATGATTTGCATTCACAGTTACAATAAAACAGTCACAATGAAAGAAGAAAAAAAATAATTATACGACTGTGTAGTACAATTGAAATGGAACACAAATCTATAAGTTACTATACTGAAACTGCAACTGACCAAGTAGTTAACGTTTACTAACTTTTAACGAAAAAAAAAGTTAATACTGAAAAATAGTCATAAAAACTATAAATATGTGAGAAATCACATGTCCGTAAAGTTGGCACCAGCATATCGTGGTAAAAAAAAATTTCGTCAGCAATTTGCTAGGGATTTTCTAGATCTTTAAAGGTCATTTAAAGATTTTCTAGGGAGTAGTCAACAAAACTAAAATTCAATATTCAAGGCCACAAGTATTACCATTGATATGATCTAGTGTATGACATTATTCCGACCAAAGGGTCCCATTAGATATTTAGGGATGGAATATTTATAGAAAGGGGTCGTTCATTAAAAACAATTTTATCATGAAGTCGGAAAATAGAAGGTATCACCCCGAAGTATGAGCCGTTTTAACCCCGAAGTAATTAAAACAGTTCGGATATGCCGCTGATCTCGAGAAAACTGAGATTTAGAGCGTATAACCATGACAGGTTTATAATATCACTAAGGGTGATCTATTTTTAGCGAGAAACATGCATCGTAAATTCGTAACCCAGCAGTCAATTTTTAATCCGATCTAATTAGTTCTTCGATCTTTGTTGAACTCTGACCGAAGAATCGTTGCCGATTCACCGCGTAAAAGGCAATCATATCGGAACAATAATATACATTCCTATTGCAGTTGATCCGCATTTATGATAACGCGCTTTAGTCGTCGTGGCGCAAAAGGTTTGTCGTGCACATCGCGTATTGGACGTAAAAAACTCTCGCGCCCAAAGGTCGATAATAATACTATTGTAAACACTGCAGCAGCAGCAGCAGCATTTCGACCAAGAGTCACTTGAATATGCGTAACGATGTGCACGCGCACTCGAATAATAATATCATGACGACTGCAGCGGTGTTGCACGCGCATCGTTCTATCCGCTAGGGAAATATTATGCCGATTGGAAGAAAAAAAATCGTCGAAACCGTAGGGCATAAATTATTACGCACGCGATACGTAATGCGTGATGATTTCGTTCAGATCGTATTTTTAGATCATTTACCCGTCTCTTCCTGGTCGCACAGAAATGAGTATTGGGTTTGATTACTAATACGGACTATTAATTTTACCGAACTAGTTAGTCAATTCTCTAATTTACCCATGAAATCGATTTGTTTCAACTATTAATGTTGAAATTACCAAGCTTTTCTCTGATGATTAGGAAATAATCCAACGAGTTGAAATGAAATTGTTTATGAAATGATCCTATAGGAAAACATTAGAATAGTGCAATTTCGTTCAATTTTCTTTTTTTTCGATTAAATAACACCAATAGGTTTGATGGGTATACTCGATATAAAAATATAAATTCAGTCACCAACCACATTCTAGGTATTGGAAAAAAATATTCTAAAAATAAAATGTTGTACTCCCTGCGGGTACTTGCCTTTGAAAAAACCATATATTAGGTTAAATACAGTGATACCGTCATCTGCTCCCAGAGAAAGGCTTTTAAGTACAGGAGGGCAATTGGTGCGAAAAAGACGAGGAAATATGAATGAAAACATTTTGAGACGAGTTTTTTACTCATATATAATAAATATGTTAACATTAAAAAATAAATATAGCAAACAAATTGTTTATTCTTATATATTTTTATGCATTATGTTGCTATTACAATAATGTTATTGATAAAAAAAAATGACTAACAACGTGTTTAGGTTACACATATTTATTTATAATTGGAACATAATTATTGTTGTGGAAACTAATATTATTGTTCATAAAAATTTAAGTAGAAAAACCACGATATCCCGTGGGTACATCGGTACAATGAGGTCATATGAAAATGCTTTTGTTAAGGAAATAAATTTAAAATTTAACAGGATTTGTTAATATAGCTGAGTGTTATAAATCATGGCGAACTCGTGATTTTCACTTAAATTAAGTTTATATTTCCCTGAACATTTTTATTTTTTTGATCCTATAGTTTTACTAAACAAAAGTATACAAATTTACTACGCGATTTTCACCGCTTCTGTACTATACATTTATGGAAAAAATACAAACCATTATTCATCGGCATTGTGTTGAGAAATTTACTGAGTTCGTGTTTTGTGAGACGAAGATGCATCTTATGATGAAAACAATCACAAGACGTCGTCTTAGTTCTGTCATTCTGTGGGATGAGGAATATTAAATCATCATTTAATACAGTAGACGCCGCTTATAAGATCGTTTATAAGTCAACACCAGGATATAAGTTTCAATCGCTTGTACAAGACTCAAAATCACCAGGATAACAGTCGAAGGACATATCCAAATACATTAAAAAAAAAGTTTAGTTACAAGACTCAAATTTTGTTCAAGGACTCTTCTAATTTTGAAAAATTGTAGAAAATGGAGACATTTTTAGTAAAATTTCGAAATTAGTTTTAAAAAAGTAGTATTTTCGATTCGTGTCTTTCGTTATCTTTATCGAATTTTATAGTTTCAGTAATAAATTATCGTTATTTTAATATTTACTATAAGTACCTACGAACAGTATGTTGATAAAATGATCGAAAGTAACAAAAAACAAACGAAAATAACACATTTTTCAATTATTAACAAATAACACGTTGCTGAATTTAGTTAAATTAAAAAAGCAAATTAAAATCAAAAATAACTTTGAAAGTGTTTTTCGTTTCTTTCCTCACTTAGGCCAAAAGGTCCATTCGGTTATATGATTCACTTTGTGCTGGCCCTCGAGTGAGTCGTATAAGTGACGTTCACGGTAAAACCGACGATAAAAGAATACAATATTATTTGATTCCCCGTCGATTTTTTTTTTTTTTACGGATTCTCGGGCAAAATATTTTAATTAAACTTCTCGAAATAGAGCGAAAAATAAAATCGAAATACGGACGATAAACAATTATTATATTAATTTATTTTTTTTTTTGTATTTCCAGTAACAATTTTAAACTTACACTTTATACACACGTTATCGATACACTTCAAACGGTTATTATGTGCATCGGCTATATATATATGTGTGTATAGTCGCAGGGATTATTCTGTTCCTCGTTTTTCTTCATAAACGTATGCGAGCGACATACGCGAGCGGGAGTAAAATAAAATTCCCCACGAAATATCTGTAGTACAAATTTTTAATGAAATAGTTGTTGTTCGGGAACGAAAAGTTGGCGTTTTACTGTTTCCGTCCCCGTGGGATACGTGATACGCGCGATAACGTTTCGACATTGGCCGTCGGTGTAACGTATTATTATTGTTACCGCGTGCGCGCGTGTGTACAATAGAGAATATTACAATACGGTTTATGTTATAAATTTGAAAAATGTCAAAACTGTTTTAATCTTAAACAATTTTTTATTCATTTTTTTCCGCTCGCGCATAGCTTTCGTACTGCGCGAACGATAAATATGTTCACGCGTAACTGTGCGGCGCGGCGCATACCTTATCGCAATATTGGAAGAACAAAATTAAATAAATAAATGGCCAACGGGGGATGAGGCGACGAAAAGAAGAACGACTATGGGGTGTATTATGTGTCGCTGCGAGTTCAAGTCGGTGCAATGATGCGACAAAAAGTTTAAGGGAAAGTTATCCGGGAGGCGGGAGGGGGGGGCTTGAAAATCATTAGTCTCGAGAGAACGTCGGCAGGTAAAAGTGGTTTGCGACGAAGGCCGGGTGGAGATCCGTCCGAGTCAAAAGGGCGTAAGTGAAACGCGGCAGAGCCAAAAAAGCGAGAACAGAATAGGGATCCAAGGTAAATATTATAAAAGCCTGGAGATAAAAGAGGGGGAAATTATATTAATAACGCGTCAATCGTTTCATATACAACGACAAACATAAATAAATATATTTAATCAACTGCGAGGTTTTCTTTATATAACGTTTAATCCTTTGCGATTACTCGCCCACAATCCACACATATAATTGTACGTGCGCACGTTTTATTTTTTTATTACTCGCGCACGGTTGAATAATGATTTATCAAAAAAGTAAATATGTCACTGTTCAAATATCTTACATTCCGTTACATTTTTTCTTACATGTCATTGTAGCTAACTTTTTCCCAAAGCAATACTAATATCGAGACTGCAGTATTTTAGTTACGTGTAACTATTCCGATATCGGTGATAATAAATATTTTTTTTTCAGAAAACACAACACTTCGCTGATTATAAGCCCAAAAGTAACATATTATTATGGGAATTATAGAACCGTCCAGCGTGTAATTGATTATGTACTTTGTTAAATGTTTTTTTTTTTTTTTTTGTTGATTTTGGCACAGGGAAAATATTTAGACAGTTTGTCGAGTCATCAATTAAACATATTAAACATACGGTACTGCGAGGGATGAAGGTAGAAAGTTTTCCCGTTTTCAACGTCTACAATTTTGATATCCACCGAACTTCTTCGAATAATTCAAATTAAAATAAATAAGCATTCAATCATGGTATTTGTTTTTGTTGCACAAAGCACGTATAATATTCTGTACCTATTTGTTGTTTTGATAGAAAAAAAAACAATCGTTCACTTTTTGGAATGTTATAGAGTTTAAAATATATTTTTTCACGATTATACCATATTTTAATCAGTAAAACTGATATCAATAATTATAATGAATACAGTTTTTTCTTTCTTATAATCTAATTAAATGTACACGCTGTACGAGTGTTGTAATGGAGTGTATCGGATATTATATTTCAATCGATTATTACCATAAGAGAGACTATATACACACGTTACACGCACATAACTAAGCTAGATTAATTGGGGGTGGACTTTATTTTACGAGGATTTTCTCGACAAAAGGCCGCCCGCGCTGATAATATCATCACTATTCGTAACACGAGCGCGGCGATGGCGTATACCAGGGTGTATTTATCATACGTGATGTGACGCACTTTAATTACTTAACGAACGTCCGTTCTATCCTAACTAACCCGAGGATTTCGGTTTCACGTCGTCAGCTATACTGCTGTATATACACATGCGCCAGCACTATATTGTACAAAACAGCGTCGGTGACCCACGGCCCTCGTTACTTTTTTCTCTAAAATATATAATCCGGCAGGTTATTTAAAATTCGATTTTTTTTTCCATCCCGAATCGTAAATAAAAAATGTTGGTTGAAAACAGCACATATTCATCGCATAATCACTGTTGATGTTTTACCTTTATGTACTTAATATAACATATTGGTTTATGGCTATTTACATAATTCGTTAATAATTATAAAAATGATTTTTAAAAAATCAACGAATTAAATTAAACTAAATATTTCCTAGGTAACGGAGAAGTGTAAAATCTATACACTCTACCCAGAGCCCAAAACTTTTCCTACCCAAAAAAATGTGATTTTCGAGAAATAATTTCGTAGTGAATTTAGTAGTAAGTAAATATTCCTTTAAAATTTAAAATGCATCGATATTGTAGTTGTTAGTTGTTGTACGCCGATTGCCTAGCTTCACACGGTATAATCTTGTCCAGGGCTGACATTTTTTAAAATCCCTTCATTTTGCACGTCTAATGCAGCGGCTCCCTTCGTCAAAGGGTTCGCTTTCAAAGGGTCCATTGCTCAAGGACTACATTTTATCCGATCTCAGATAGTTTTTCATAGTTCAATACTGTTCGTGTGGACACTGATTTCAAAAGCCCAAAATAATCTCATGAACTTTTCGTTCTCCATACTCTCCTCCATAACCGTAGCTTATATTGTACTCATATTTAAATTATAGAATAATATGTTTTGCCCCCGAATGAAAATATAATTTAGAAGATATTTCTTAATATTTTCACATATCTTGCGGAACCACTGAAACGGAACCACTACGACAATTTTAAAGTGCATACATTTTTTCGCTTTTGATAAGTTGCAATCGGTGAGTCAGGGAGTGACATTTGAATTTTACATAGTACACATAGATTAGGATGTTAGATGTCAAAATCGTATATTGTATGACGTTAATCTTAATTTTTAATGCGGTCCTCGATGAAACGCTAAAGAAAATATGGTGCTCCGCGTTTAGGTAAAGAGGTTGTGGATTCTTGTTATACAGGTACAAGGAAGGAAAAGGAGCGTTGACACAAACATTTATTATTTACGTTCTTTCGTTGTACATTTTATTGCGAAGAAAATTCGCATATTATAATGACCGGATTATATCAAGTACGTCGCAGCAGCACGGTGTACCGCGAATCCGCCGCGACATTATATAAATTAAAAAAGCTCGCGAGTTTCCAAGGCATTAATACTGCACGACACCAGTGCGATTGTCGCGGATGAATTGTATTCTCGATCGCGGGGATATTACACGGTAAAACCACTTGACCGTCGATGCATGTACATAGAATATGAGTAGCACTTTATTGCAGTAGCAATAATTAAACATCGGACTTACGTCATTAAAATAATTCGATGGCGGAAAAGGAAAAAGGCGTAAGTGGAATCATATCAGTCTTACACGAGGGCCGAAAACAATTTTTTTCAAGGTTTTGTTTTTTCTTTATTAAAGCCGTCTAGAGAAATTTTATTACATTGTATGCATGGAAATATTTACATTCAAATTCTGTTACAAATAAATTGGTAATCGCCCCGGCGTTTACGACAACATTTTAATCTGAACTATTTATTAGTAGCATGGCGCTTAAGTCGTAAACATTATGATATTGATTATGGCATCGGAAACAATCGTCGTGTCGATGATGTTCGGGCAACAACTGTCGATGAAGAATCGTGTCGCTTGTACGCCCGAAGCCGATTTCCATAAATACGTCGCTCTTGTTTCCGCAATCGATATCACAATATACGTAATATTATGTTATTCCGCGTTCGGCGGGATTATTAATAATCGTAAGTATATGTTACACGTGATGCGATGCACAATGTTCGCCGTACGTTTTACCGGATTTTACCGCTCGGTCATCGCGGGCGACATTGTTTATTTTTACATTTTTAATATCACTGCCAGGCCACGCGCACTTGTTTTGGCAGACGGACGATAATCATTATTGGTAAAACGCAAATAATCCAAAGCAAACACGACCACGGTCATGTAATTGAATGGCCGTCGAGCCGGCGGGCAACACGGGCAATTTTAACTACGTAAACCGATAACGTGTGATACCGCGCTATAATATTATCACCGGTCGAGCGATTCTGATGCACGTCATGTGATCAGTCAAGAACACAAACGTATAATATGTTAGGTACGATCCATGTGGATCCAACGCTACGGGCCGGGTACTGTATTCAACTCCCGAGTTTTCCAAGCCGTATGGATCGTTTTGCAGTTACACGGACTACCGACATTGTACTCGTACATGTAATGTAACTACTGACTGTGTACAAATGTAGAAAAATAATTTTAGCTTAACATTAAACAAATACAGGGCTTTGGTGCCATATATTTATATATTTTACATGTTTCATCAATTGTATGGCACTCGATATTTGTTAAAAGTAAAAAATGGGAAAGAAAAATCAAAGTGAATAATATTTAAATACCGATTTATTTTGACATGTGTTGCCATTCGGTCACTTGGAGTTACATGAAGCAGATTTAAAATAATTGCATCTCCTCGTGTCACTTGTTTTGACACAAGTTCAGCAGCAGTGGTTTTGATATTAAGCATAATAGATTGGAAAACTGACTAGCTACTTCTTTGAGTGATAACTCAACTTCCTTCGGCGCCTAAAAATCGATAAAAATAGACCCTTAATGATAAATACAATTATATTGTGTTTAGCATGTAAAATAATTTCACACCAGTTTTAGCCTTGTACGTAATGGACCGTTGTTTCACAACGACCAGTCTATATCCATATGGAAAATAAATATTTAGAATTTACAATGCCCAATTATTCTGCGCATTTCATATAATGTTCGATTTTAATGTTTAAGAATAACCATTTCTTTCCACTTTGACCAAAATACATATGCACGAACTGGAATAACGTGTATGATACCAGGAAATAGCTGCGCATTTCAATATTTAAATCGTCGGGGCGTCCCACGAGAATATACATCGAACCGCCAATATTTTCAAAATCTAATTGATATAATATCACATCGGAAAATTTGACGAAAAGAATAAAACTATTCATGGTGTAGTTATTAGTCCTGTGGGTTTTAAAAGACAAAACAAGTGTTTTATTACAATTATTATTTTAACACGTGCTGTATTATACGCAATATTAATAAACCTTCTTGACTCTTGAGTTACCCTGCAGTATTGGCTTACGGTCCTCCATTATAGCGATGTTGCATTCGAACAATCAAAACTAAAATATTCCAACCGGCTAATGTATGTAAACTAAACGGCTGTTTGTGCGTCCTTTAGTAAACCGCAGAAGTATATTTATTACATTTATTACGACTCGAATGAAATTATATTCGGAGCGACCGACGAGATTTAGCCGCGAGGTACACTGCGGGCCGCGGACTCAATGTTTTCTTCGACGGTTATAGTAAAATACGGCTGGCTAACAACTCGTTATTTACACGTACCACATTGTTGTTTTTCTCGTAAGATTACAATTTAACACGTTGGTCTACGACTATGCCATTATGCTGTAGTAGTTTGTCCGGCCCGGAACGTGCGCGAGTACGCCTCTGGCGGCGTAAGACCCATTGAAATAAAAATACAAATAAAACCGTGCGTATTAGTTTTTGTTTTCCGTTCGTATAATAATACATAATACGAACATAATAATAATATCCCGTGTAGCGCAACAGCGAAGAAAAATAGAGAGCTCAAAGTGCTCTACCTGGCTGGTTGTGTCGAACACTATACAGGATGATTCATTAACCGTGCTTGTCCGCTTTTTTAGCCGTAAGAATATTTAAATTTCGATTTTTATCTTTTTTTTAAAAAAAAAAAATAGCAAAACGAGGGATGTATTAGTTTAATCAAGACTATTTTCTTTAATACTTGAATAAGACTATCTCAAATGTTACCTGTTCGAATTTCGATTTCGATTCATCAATGACTGCGGTGTAAAAATGGAATGTTAACGTTCGAAAAAATAAGTTTGTATCGCCCACATGAAACCCTAAGGTGGCACGGAAAGTATAGATTTTCAAGTTACATGACAAAAAAAAATCCAAATCTGTTCATTTTTACGGCCGGAAAAGACGGCGAACATGGTTAATGAATCATCCTGTATACTTTTACCATCCCGCACTATTGTTGCAGTTATCCTCATCGCAACAGTACGAAAACGATTTATTTTTGTTGCCTCATCCCGCCGCCACTTAAATTACCCCACGTTTACGATTATATTTTATTCTCTAACGTTCTGCACGTGATTCTTATCCGCATTCGTTATTTCTACGTAATATTATTATCGATATTTATTTTATGCGACTCAAGACTTAAGAGTTGTTCTATTATTTCTTGCGATAAAAATAATTATAAGCAATTCGAAAGTCCTAATCTCGTATGACTTCCAATAAATATAAATTATATGCTGACGTACTATAACAGTCGACTGCTGCATTTGTCAAGTAATTAGTGTAGAACTGCATTAGTTCCCGCTCTGACGTAAATTATTTATAATACATACAAATATTTTCACATGCATTTCCAAAAAACTGCCAATTTATCTGCCGCTGAAAATGTTTAAATTCAATATAATTTGTATGAATTTGTTAACAGAACGATAGCACGTATAGAAACACACTTGATACTATATCTTTCGTTGATGTCCAAAAACCTTTCATCTTATAATCAGTGACTGAATGCTCAATAAAAACCTTATATTCCCATCCGTGGAGGCGCTGCTCTTATTTATAAACTATTAAATAGTTATATTTACTGTTCAGATCTTTTGTCTTCTTTATCTTTTTTAGTTCCTGGTCATACAACTAGACAGAAACATACATTTTATGTGCCATTCCAGCATACTTTATATGGTAAGAACGCCCCTTTAATTAGATCAATGCAACATGTAAATAATTTTAATATTGATATTTTTATTTGTAATTCTGTTATTTCTTTTAATTTTTATCTTAGTAATTTAATCATTTAACTAATTGTAGACCTTAACTTATGTATATATTTGTATGTTCCACATTACATTGTGATTGGGCTCGCCCGTTTAATTTCATAATAAATAAATATATATAACTATAAAGTGTTGTGCTTCGTGACACAATAATCAGATGGATATACATTTAGCTACTATATTTTATACAAACATAATTGTGTTGTTCATTTGATAAATAAATATTGTACGAGTACGTCGACAGCCCTCGAAGTCCCGCAACAGGACTATAAATACTAATAAGGCAACTTTTGAGTTTCTATTGCAGATACAGTCCGTCCAGCTATTCCCTAGGGATCCCACTAGATAGCTCTACCGTTTTACGAATACCGAATAGTTACTGTATCAAACAAATTAATTACGAGCGTTGCGGGTATTGAGAAATTATACAATCAATTTCCGTCGTCGTTTTGGAGAAACGTCTTTGGCAAAGTCGGTTTCGAAAATCGTGCCAGACAAGACGGGCCCGGGGTTTAATGTCGAAGTAACGGACACTAAGTCGCTCGCTAATCGATACGCGCGCGAGTCTTAGCCGTCGACGAGAAACCAGAAATATTCTTCCAAACGAATCTATATGCGATATATTTATTATATTATATACTTTTGATATATTGTTACACGCGCATAGCCAATGCGTATATATGTGTGTAGAAGTACACTGAGAATATATATACGTATACAACGTGGATTTATAAACTCAGAGTACTCTTCTCTTTCTCGAATCAATTCTTATATATAGTATATAACCACGCGGAATCCTTTGGTTCATGCCGAGGACTTAAGTACAATTCTATTGCTCCCCGCTCCGACCGGCTGTAATATACGACGTATGTCAAAACGGCTGCTGCGCGCACGCACACGAGCGGCCGCGGCGCGTCAATACATACTATTATTATACAACGTAAGTATATGGATATCGGACCGTATTTTTATGTACAAGACATTTAGGATTATAATTATTATCGTGTACAACAGAAAGATCAAGATGGATGCGCATTATATACGTATACACGTATACAAGGTCCGTCCGTTATGTGTATAGTTCATGGAGAATACTTGGATATTTTTTTTCAATATCCATTTTAATTCGTACGCATCGAAAGGAAATATTTTTTTATTAAGTCTGCGGCAAAAAGTTTCGCAGACGGTTTGAGAATCACGTAATTTCCATCATTGTAAACAGAACGAGTCTACAATTAAATCGACGTTACTTAAGGAAAAAAATCGTAAATAAATTATTCAAATAGTCTCTCCGTCGCAGAAATACGGGGAGGTTTTTTTTTCTTCATCAAGTCTTATTTGAAATTTCACAAGTATAGAAGTTAAATCGTTTATATTAAATATTACCAACGTAAATACCTATATACCTATATATATATATATATATATATTTATGTATACTTCCTTTTTCATCTGTGAATTTAATATCAATAATTTTAAATATTTAAATAAAAGTAAATCGTGCGCGCGTTTCGCACGCACGCGCTGAACGGGAAACGGTCTTAATTTATTGTTCTATATAGTTTGTATTAACAATACAGTTAAATCGTTGAAATATTAAATACCAGTCGAGTTTTCCTCGGTACTTCATGCGAGCGCTATATATTGTTACGCTACGTATTGATGAATAATTCATTCAAATTATTTGAATCCACGTGATTATTATGATACGTGTAATATTCAGCGAAACATTTTAGACTAGTATATGTCTCGAGATTTAAAATGCCAAAACGACACACGACAATTGTGTGATATTATGATTTATTGTTTTTGATATCTAGAAACCGGCCCAAAAACGGTATAAGATGAGTTTAAGTTCCAAAAGTGAAATAAGTTTCGTGCAAAATCAAAACTTTAGTTTTCTCTCGACCCATCTGAGAACGAAATAAATATTTATCGAAACATAATATTGTAGCGAAACCATTGAAAAAGTTATTTGAATTATTAAAGTTTACAATGTCAATATTCGGTCCTTAGCGGATTTCTACGCGTTATTAAATATCAACATATTTTGTACCGGGATCAAATAATATTCACATGACATGTGCAAAGTATGCGTGGCTCAACACTGCATTTGTGAACAAGCAGTACGAGTATTAGCATAATAAAATATTCTTTGTACCTGCAGTGGTGGATCTAAAAATGTGTTCATAATTGTGAAGGAGGTGGGGCATCTTTTAAAAAAAATAATATTAAATACACATAACTTACAGAAAAAACTTACATTTTTATAAGATCGTATTAGTCTTAGTATACAAGAATTCAAAATATTTCTATACTGTAAATGTAAGCATAATGAATTCTAATAATTTATCATTTAAATTCATGTAACTGTAAAATTGCTATTTTATAACATTTTCTCTCCGAATGGAAATAAACCACTTAAAAGATCGTTGTGATTGATTAAAGGAATTTCTTTTAAAACTACAAACCTCTGTCCACCAATACGGTTCACTTAAGGTCCAAAGTTTCACATGAGTTGCAACCCGCAACTTGAATTGGTCTAGTTTCTTAACCTGATGCTTTAGGATAATAGGAGAGTGGAAGACCCTTCTGGCTCTCTCCTTAAATCCACCTTTTTGCGATGTTCATATAATACAAATTTGAAACAACGGTCAAAAAAACTCTGATGACCCAGAAGAAATATGTGGAAAATGCCCGTGATCAAATCACACAAGGGTGAAAACACCGTGAATCGGCGTCGTCAATATGTACCCAAAGTTATTTTTGCAATGACGAGATCGAAGTCAGCGAAGATTATTCGTCTAAAAATTGGAAATAGAATATGATTCAGGTATACCGCACTTGTGTGCAGCCCAGAACTCGCGACCAAAATTCGTAAACACGTATATCATCGTATACGTATAGGCACGCGTTTTCGTGAAATAACACTAATGTACTGGTGAGTTGAGAGTATAGTTTCACGTCGTTTCCGATGGAGACTGCGCGGGACTACGTATACATAATAATATATTGTCTCACTATATTTCTCCGGTGCACACGCGTGCCACGTGTATACGAGATAATAATTTATTGTAAGACGACGGAACGAGCTAATAAATTTGAAAACGCGTCCGCGCCGCGACCAACGCCACGCCGTTACTACGCGATGATAATATTGTTGATGTTATTATTATTATCATCGTTATATTATATTCGCATTTCGCGCACATTTTTACGCCCTCGTCGTCGCGCCCGCACTTAAGCCTTTTCGGGCCGCATCAGTCCCGTCCGCCGCCGGGAAAAGTTACTCTATAATATGTATATATAATATATATATATAATATATTATATATATACGTATACAATCATGTATATAGTGTCAAAACCGAGAATAATTGCAAGGCAAACATTTGCGGGGCGGCGCGCACACTCGTCCAAGTTGCCCACTACTGCGTACCACGTGGTTGAGATATACACGTATATATGTTTACAAACTACTGTGAGCCCTTTGCGCACTCGGATCGGCAAAAGCTGTATATATATATATATATATATGTACATAATGATAATAATAATAATATATATCGCTGCGGGGGTGACGCGCGCTTCGAGTGGCGGACATTCTTGAGGAGCGCTCTCCATTAGAGATAAGTTTTCGAGTGCGTCCGGCTAAAGGACATTTTTTTTCGTTCGTCCTCTCTCCCCTCGACCTCTTTCCACCGCGTGCATTTATATATATATATATATTTATTGTATACCGTTATTATCGAACGCGCGTGGCCGACAAGGACTCTCCATCGTCGATCCTTCGTCAGGCGTGTACGCTCGGGATACAATATACTGTACTTTGCGTTTTATCGTTACGTAGTGTGACATTTATGGTGGTCCGAGCTCGAGTTTGCAGGAATTTCTAGGAAACCTCCACCACTGATTCGCCGTAAGCGCGTGTTGTACTTAAATGTAATATATGTAATATATGACGCATCGTCATCGTCGTCGCTACTTCGCATCACGTGTAGTACGTGGAGTGAACAATGTCGTTCGTTGTGCGCCATTTAGGTTCATATTTTTCGATAAATTCGTATAAAGTCTGCTTATACGTTTAAAATTCGAATGGGAATTTATATGATAAGAAAAAACTCTTTACAAGTATTTATGTGAATTACGTGATCCCATACACTTTTGCATAGGTGGTCTAACAATATATTACGCTTGGGCCACTCGATCAACTATACATTTTTTGACGTCCTATAGTCATATAGTCATTAGCCAATAACTAATAACATTTTTAAGGCCAAAAACAAATTACTAGGATAAAGTTGTACTACTATTCCTCTAACAAAATCAAGGCCGATTTAATAAAAAAAAGAAGTATACATTTTAGACGTAATGTGTGTTATTCGTAACATTCCTTTCGTCGTAATCACGCATACACCTATGGTGTAGGTCACTTTTACGTTAATACTTCACATATGTTGGATACTTTAGGCGGCCTAAAGTACGATATATTGCCAAGGTTCGAGACACGAATAACTATAAAGCCCTAACATAAGACGTACGCCAGTCGTTCTCGAAAATATGTCAGTCCAACTCAGTGCATTTAAGGATATAGGTCACGACATTTATACTCCGTTCACACGCATCCTGACTGTTTGATTAATACTCCTCCCTATCGCACGAGACACACGATGAGATAGAGCGATGTTCCGTGGCGGCTTAGGGGCGGTGGCCAATCGTAGTTAATAATTACGCGCAAGTATATGTATTTGTTTAGAAAACGGAAATAAATTAGCGTTGGTCGCGTGTTATGAATTTATAGATTTTTAAATTTTTAAATAATTTTCGTACACAAATTTAAGACAGCGGAGGGCAACGGGATAGGTGGTTGCGTGAATGGTGCCACTGCCCGATAGTGTACCACGAATGCAGGTGAGCCGGTAGTCTACCGTGTATTTATGAAATCAAAGTAAAAAAAGGGTCCTTTGATTTTTTTCAGGAGCTCGGAAACGTTCGAAACCTGCAGAAAAACGGCGGGATGTCAACGTTTTTTTTTTTTTTTTTCAAACCGTGTGCATTACGCGTAATAGCAGAACGTTTTATTTTATATAAATTTCCAAAGAAACAAGAAATAGAAATAAGATGAACGACGATTATTTATTTATTTATTTTTTCATCGTCACGGCAACACAGTATTCTGTTTTGTAATGTATATACGAGATGCGGCTGCTACAGCACGAAGTCCAGATAAAATTGATCGGGACGCAGGGGGGGGGGGCGATGGACCGGGGGAGCGAAGCTTTTGACGTCACTGCAATATTATAATATGTACAAGGGGGATTCGCAATGGCCGTCAACGCCGGTGTTACGGTGTGTTTGTAAATACGCACAATAGCTGTGCATATTATGTATATATTTATTATTATACGAATCACTATACATTATTATACATACACCACCGCGCCTCCCCCCAGCCCACCCGCCACCCGTCCAACGGCGCCCACACTTTAAACACTGCCACGTGTATACACCTATGTGCAGATGTATATACACGTATATATATATACACGTGCGAGTACCGTTTACCTATGGACAATATGTATATAATTTATGCGCGTATATCTGTGTGCACAGCGGCGGTCGGGAGGATCTACCTATATAATGTACACCAAGTTTTCCGTCGTTAATTATGAAATACACGCGGTGTTCGGCCCGCGTTTAATCTGCAAATGCGTTGTGTATTTATTTATTCAGTCGAAAGGGACTGCCGAACGGACCGCCGCCGCCGCCGCCGCCGCGAGTTTGATAAAACGGAAAATAATGATAATAATAATAATAAAAAAAACCACGCTTTTGGCGTATGCAAATTATACGTGCACCACCACCGCGCCGTCGTCCGTCATTGACGTACATATTTTTCACTCGCACGGCGAACGCGCATAACATTACGGCCGCGAAAACGGTACACGAGCGCGACGACATTAAAAAAAGTTAACGCGAAAGAGCAGGGTCCGCCGTACGAGTGTAACAACACCGAACAGGGGGTGTTCAAACTTCGGCCCACAAGCCGGAACATGTGTGCCGCGAAGAAGTTTGAACCGCGGCTTCCCGAAACGACGGTAAACAATGTAAAATGTCTTATTTTTTTTTTTTTACTCGCGTGATCACTACAATAATACCAAATCGAAAACGCAATTTCCCGTCCGCTTTGATCGAAAAATAATATCCTCCTTCCGAATTCGAAATCCAACGCCAACAATGTTTTTGCGACATTGAATAAATAAACATTTGCGAAAAATTTAAAAAATAAATAAATTGGTACCTACCTATAGTCTATACGCTCCAACTTGATTGTGTCCACAAACTTTTTCTGAAATTAAATTCGTCAAATCAAAATACCGATAGCCCATGTCTGACAAACATTTGCGGTCGATTTTGAAAATTCGACAAAGTGTTTGCAAAAAACCATCAGTTTCAAGAGTCGAATTATGGACATGGTCCATGTTTAAGCGACAAGTGCGGTGAACCATTGTGATTGAAATTCATATTTAACTAATTGTAATGGCAAACACTATGTACAAATTATGATTCTGAAATTGTTGATAGTAATTACATGTAAGTATACTTTATAGTAGAATTATGCCTGTACGCACTTCTGCGTGTTTATCCGTTGTATGAACTGTGCAGCACGACTATTGATGGAAATTATCTATATTCGGGATGTGCAATATCTTCGGTCGATAACATGATAACCTGCAGCTGCTTCATCGTCTACTGACCGAATGATATAATCAGTTAAACTACCAACTAACTAGTACCTGCAATAGTGAGTTAAGTGGAAAATTGGTTTTGACAGTGAGTTATGGAAATACTTGCTCTCCTGTTGCACGAAATACATACAGGATGATCAGCATTTCACGTTACAGCGGTTCTCTCATAGAAATAAGAAAACCGCTGAAAAAATCGGAAAATTTAATTTTTGTTTTGAAATTGGATAGTCTAAATTTGTTTGCGTATTACGTGCATTTCGTATTATGAAATTCTTATCAACCTATACATTCTGTTTTCCTTAAAGGAAAATAAAAATACCGAACGAATAAATTAAACGACGTGTACTACGAACGATCAATCGCGTTTGAGATTAACGATTCGTTTTGCTCTAATATTAATATACCCATGTGACGTGTATAGCATCCGAGGCTCCGGAGTGGTATTGGAAAAGAGGAAAATAATCGATTTGAATTCAAACAAATGACTTATGGTAGACTGCGGTGAGATCAACATTATAAGCTTCTTCGTCAACGTTCGGTCCGACAAGCGTTCCGTGCACATTATAGTATTTTACCGAGCGGTACACAATATTCGTACACGCTGTACTTAATCCGCGGGCTCGGCTTTATGTAGGAGTACGCTGTCGAAGTCCTGTGTCCTGTTTCTAAGGGTGGAGTGAAAAAAAGCAGGACGAGCAAAACGTTCTGACCGAGAGCGCACGAAAATCGCGAATAAAATATAGATGAGAGTAAAGACGTATCGTGTATATACATGTATAATACGAGTCTATTACGGTATAAAATGTAATATTGTACACAGGATATGCGATAATTGAACTGGACGCGTCCCGGCGGAGGGAGGAAAAAAGAAATCAAAGACAACATGGAAATAAAATAATATATCCATGCCGCTGAACTTATAAAGCACTTTATTAGTATATTATATATCCACTTAAAACTTTATGGAAACTGTGTTAAAAAAGTGTCATTAATTATTATTATACTATTGTTACCGTTATTATTCCAGCGGGATAACGCGATTCAAATTATCTCGTTACGGCCGTTATTTTAATAACAACAATAATAATAATAATATGAACACGCTTTTATATTGTGTTTTATATTTAAATAATGTGTGCCGCAGCCAGTGTACGAGGGAAAAAGTGAAAAATCACTCAACCGCCACTACGTATATAATGTAGTACGTGAAATATTTTACAACGGTACTGTACGTATAGAACAATCGATCTTATTATTATTGTTCACGTCATATACATTATATTATACGAACAATAAGTACATGTGTGCGTGCGTTTGTGCGTACGTTTGTAAGTGTGTGTGTGTGTGTGTATATAAGTACAAGCAAGCGGTGAACAGGAATTGCAGTTTAATTTCGTGTCGCGTGTTTTGCCGATACGCGGCGAGGAAAACAAACTTTTATTCACCAACCAAGCCAAGGCGGCAGCAGACGGCGCGTACACACGCACAGGCACACACTCACACTCAAACACAATCGCACATAATACACGAGTATATGCCTATTTTGTGGACTTACATACGTCTTGTCATCACGCGTTCATTTCATTCGATATCGTTTGCCTGTCGGTGTGCGATTGCTGGCCGGGGGTGGAGCGATGGCGCGGAGATAGAGAGCGCAAACCTTTTTATTTCACGATGTTTCCTTTTTATCATATTTTCCGCTAAGTTTTTTTATTCGCCCCCTTTCCTCTCCGCTCACAGACAACAGTAGATATGCACGTATGCACTACCGCGATCTGTAATAATATGCTAATACGACGTTCGTACATTATGTAAATTTATTATACGCAATAAATCGTATTTCATCGATACGCTATTAATATAATATGTATACGAGAAGACGTACCTCGTGTACCGCGAAATGTTTGGTACTTTTGCCGACGACGCTTCTGCTCGCGCCTAAAGTTATAATAAGACGTTTATACCGTTGCGACGGAAATTTATATCGTCATTACGGATTCCACGGTTTCAGTTCGGTAAATGTGTTTATAAGAGTTTACCGATTCGCGGATAATCCGACCCACGCTCCTTATGTTCCCGGCCCCTTGTATCAATATTAATGTGGTATATGAATCATAATATCGCCGCGAGTTTCGATTTCCGAGTATTTTATTGTGTTACACGCCGTAAATATGATTTCAGCCCACGCGTATCATCAATCGTGTTTGGAGTTTGATGAAATTTTCTAAAACCAAACCGCAAAACAGTATTGAAACCGACCAACATAAGCATGGATAGTGCGTATACAACCTGATGCGTGCTTTCAATTCGTATGAGCGATTCGCGTTACGAGTGAGGGTCGGTAAAAGTTTCGGCGCACTATTGAAGGATGAAACGTATCGCAACCAATAATAATCGGTATTCCGGCGGTACGTGATGAAACGTTTAAGCGGAAGGCGATAACCGCTGTTGAACCCGTGCCATAAACGTGGTTAGAACCCTGCGAAAATATGTGTGTATGCGCATTAGAACACAGCGCGCGCGTTTTAATTTGTTGCGCGTTTAACTGCTGTAAGTGTGGGCCGCGGTTGATTTTATTATTTAAAATAACATTTAGTTTTTCATTAAAATCACTTCGTCCGCGCCCGTCGTCTTTAATAATTTCGCATTTACACGTACAACGGCGTGGCTAGGCGTTCACCGCACGAGTCTACGTATACATATTATAGACTCCCTGAACGGCCAGGCTACATAATGTGAACGACGTTTTGCTCGTGGAAAGTTTGCAAAATGCCGAATTTTTCGAAAAACAAACGAACAGTTACAATAGTACCGACAAGGTCCCGCCCACGAGTGTGATCATTTTGTGGAGTAGTCACGCGGCGATCGAGGTAAATTAATTAAAAACGAGCGTACCTTATACAATATACGCGATTAGTACAGAAACGTTTATTTTAATATTTTTAAATCTCGAAAACTACACGTCCTATGAATCCTGTAATTTAGAAGGCGAGTATAGTTTATAGTTAGGAGGAGTCAGTGATAAGAATGGATTTTGGGATTAGGCCGAATGACGTGGTCTAAAGGCTATCGTAAGTTTATAAGTAGTATATACTCGTATGAATATATGTTCTCGCTGCTAGTGACATAAATATGAGCTATCCTCGTTCAAAATATAAAATAAATAAATCCCCTTAGTTAGAAGACTATTTCTACTTGTTTAACGATGTGCATCACAACGACGCCCCACCACAACTGACATACACGTGATGGTAGACGTCGTAGCCACGCGTATCAGATGTGGGAAATTTTCACTGCTCTACAACGCCACTCCTCGAATTATACTTGCTTTGATTTCTTTGATTTCTTATTTGATTTTAAGTATTCATTTGGTTTGTATGTTATGCTTATATTTTTTTGCGGGTAGCTTACACTTCAAAAGGCTTTGCATTCGTAATGAGTTACATCCAAAACAGAACTGCAATTTTCTTCACGGCCAATGCCTGGTAATTCAGATAGTATACGACTGAGTAAAATCGATTGACTCGAGAGTATGAAACTACGACCGCGGTCTACGTACGTCCAACTGTTTATTTTCTACAACCCGAACACGTGCGGTTTCGCGAAAATGTACGGTATACATATAGGATGTAAATTCAACGGCGTACAAACATATTATTCCATCCGGATACGATATGTGTACCGGAAAATGAAGGGACGAGGCACCCGTGACTCCCTTAAAGCTTACCCGAAATCTTCGTATTGGACGATAAATCAGTTTTAGCTTGTATTATAGAGATTCGGTTTTCAGTTCTTGTATAGTTGAAACGTTTAAAGTATAAACACCGTCAAATAATGTTGCGTTATAATGGACGTGTAACAGGCTGTAAATATTATAAGTTCACCCGTCAGTCGGATATGAAAATACTAACCTTGATGTTTGTTAGAATTCGAAGTGTTTTTATACTAATTACAGATGGTATAAATCGTCTCGTGATTATCTCAATTATGCAATGTTATAAAATAACGCGATATTATCGGACTGCCATTTTAATCATTTCGTGAGCGTTGTTTTTTTTTGCGCCAGTTATTTCTTGAAAATAATACAATCATATTATTATGTCTGATTATTAAACAGTTTATTTTTCATATAGTTAAATTATACCTGGTGTATAGCACATCTATATTATTTTATACTTATTAAAAAGAACGGTTTTTCGAAAAAAAGTCGTCAGCAAATTTTCACCCATATCTGTCAGTACAGAGATCTAAAACGCGTATACTAGCGATTGAAAAATAGTTTTATTTCTTTGAAAAATTCATTGGATATGATTGCTATGAACGTAATTAATTTCAATGCATGTGCTGAAAACGATTAACAATTTTTAAAAATCGAATAAATAACATTATTCCCACCGTCAACGTTCAAAGGATATAGGTAGTAGGCGTACACAACGTTTATTTTTGTAGTGTCGAAAAGTGATATTACAGTATATATATATATATATCATAATATGTTTCCCAACCTAAGCCATATACATAAATATGTACTATCCAATATTATTATGGCTCAAACGGCAACAGCTGAATAAACATTGTTATTATTTTCCGGCATTCATAAATTTACTATACGCGCAAATATGTGAACAACTTTAGCGGAAAATTGTTCTATAATATTATAGCAAAATAACTGCAGTTTATTATAGTACCGCTACAACACGACGAGCCGATTATATTTTATGTTTTTAGTTATTTATTCATTATTCCGTTCTTATCTTTGATATGTAGTCGTTTAAAAAAAAACTTAGCTCTCGTCATTGATCGATTTTTGAGGACAGAGTGGAATACTACGGATTAAACTTTCAATTGTATAGAGGAATGGAAGGTGATACGGATCACTCTGTAATCATATTATGAGTATAGGTCAGGTAATATAGGTTAGGTAATCTGACAATATGTAAAAAATGAGTTTCAATATATTTATGCAATGGTTGAGTGAAAATGCACGTATCGATTATAAATCGTTTTTTTTTTAAATTTTTTTTTTTATAAGTATCGAGCAAGTTAACGACTTGTAAGTGTAAATTTTGCTAAATCAATATTGGAGTATTACACAGCAATCGAAACGAATAAATTACGCCAAGTACCTTACACATACATTGTTCTAATCATTCGCGTACGGCGATCGAGTTTATTTTATGAAATTGATTTTCAATTTATGTAGTCGTTTCCACTTTGGTATTTATTATAATATATAAATATTCGTCGGCAAAAAAGTAATATTATTGAAAAAATAAATAAATAAATAATCGATATCGCAGCCCTATATTATACTCGCGTCGACAAACGGTGTTCGAATAAATGAAAAATATTCCACGGAAATATCGAGAAAACAAGCGAACGATGCATAACGCATATTATTAATATTACTCTTGTATATTAATACATGGATATTATTTCTTAGCCTTTAGAAATACGAACAACAGGGGGAGGGGGGGGGGGACAAAAAATTAATTTCCGGCTTTGTCGAGATCTGCGAAATTTGATAGACCGTATATTGCATGCGAACGGGTAGTGTACCGAACTACGTGTACCAGGAATAGGGGGTACATAATAGATGACGCGGCGCGATTACCTAACGTAGATATAATAGTCGATTCGATTGGACGGTTTTGGTTTTTCGGACGAGTTACAGATACTCGTTGACGGTGGTGGTCAACATACTGTATACAATAAGACTCTCGATACTCCGATATTCAGCGGACCTAATTGAAAGTTCGATTAAAAGAAGTTTTCGATTTAGCGAGAGTTCGAATAATCGAGGAAAAAAAGAAATAATTAGAATTAAACAGCCCTGAACGTTTGTATCACAACTTACATTTATTATCATTAGTTGAATTAAATAATTTAAGATACAAAGACACGATTAGGTGAATCGATAACGATATTATACCATCACCGTCGTTAATTTTTTTTAAGCTAAAATTAAATATTATGTTCCTACCGAATACAAGTACGTAAGTTGAACGACTTTACATTTCTCGTAAAATTTATTTGAACTTATGTTATATTAATATTATTATAGATGTTATTATAGAATTACAGATGTTCGCTGGTCAAAAGTATTCTCACTTTATTATATTCGCTTTGGCGAGTGGACCGAAACACGTTTTCTGTTTTTTTCGAATCATAGAGGTTTTATTTATTTATTTATTTATTTATTAACTAACGTCAGGCGGCTTTTTGAAGATACAATAATAATAATAGTAGTACGATTTTTTTTTTTTATAGTAAACAATGAGTAACTTAGCAAGTATAAGAATGATAATAAAAATAAAAATGTCTCCGTACAAAGCTAGAGATTATCATTATATTCGCGCATAAGCTTAATTAAGGGTGCATTTTTATCAAAATTTGAGCTACTTAAAGGTAAATAAAATTGACTCTGAAACCTAGTATTACAGGGTACGAGAATATCAAGTCGCTTTAGTAAACGGGGGGCATCAATAGCGCCACTTAATAATCTATCAATAAAATATTTACCGAATTTTACTCGTCTATGGTCTAAAGACTCAAGCTTAGGAATTTCATTTATTGGACCGTAATCGTGTTCAGGGTGCACTATATTGAGGGTATAACCGGCGAAACTAAGAAATCGATTTCGAACCTTATAGAGTCCACTCACGACCGTTTATATTATCGTCTCGACCGGTCGTCGGTTTGATCGAAGGACGGTTAATACATGATCACTGCGAGGACCATATTATTATTTCAGTGGTTTTCACTTGTATTATTGCTATTACGTATCATATACGTGACAGAGTGCGAAAATACCTAACCGAGTCGGCGCGCGGACAAAATAATATAATGTATTAAATTAAGTGCCAGTGCTCGGTGCTTGTTTTTGTCACGTGACGTGGAAAAATCGACCCGAACCACATGCGATGGCAAGCAGTGGACTACGCTCGTCGTATTACGTGTAAATATATATAATACTATTGTACAGCGTTGAGATTCCAAGATTTATGTTTTTGCAGAGAGAGAGAGAGAGCGAGAGAGAGACCTGGGAAAAAAATATATTAAAGCGAGTCTCGCAAAAAAGTGTTCGTAGCGAACCCTTTAATAAATTTTAGGCGTAGACGAGCGGAGGGCTCGGGGCTGCAGACGCAAAGGTTTCTCGCGAACGGAAACGAAACGGAAACCGCTGTCGAACCCGTGGCGCGTACGATGATGCGTTCAATTATTATTGTTATACCATTATCGGCATTGTGAAACGCGAGCGGACCATCATTAACGCGCATGTGAACATCGATGCGATCAACTAAACCATGAAATCGTTGATAAATACTTCTTCGTCCGAATCATCGCGTTCCCGAAATAATATTATGCGCGTTTCGCAAACGAAATTAATTTACCGAGTTATTGGCGACGGAATATTTAATGTTATAATACGCGTCGGGAACAGAATAACGCTGCCCCCGGACGGTCCGGGGGTGACGGTACGGGTGTGAGGCGGCCGGACGCGGTGGGGGGTTCGCGTATACCTATGCCGGGGCAGTAATAAATAATTCGGTGGACAAGGGATGTTTTCGGGTATAAATACCGAGTCATAAATTAGTATTTTATCAATTGTTCAAATACGTATAATATATTTATTATTGTTGTATAACGTTGACCGATTTAATGTTTCGCGAGATTAATATAACGCGATATACGAGTATATATTATGCCTACCTTGAAGTTTCGTCCGTCCGCACCCGTGATGATAAACGTGCGTAACTCGTCGACGTCAGACTTTTATAACTTTATTAGTTATATTATATACTCGTGGGGGACGAAAATAATAAAAAAACTACAATAATCGGATGACACGCAGAACCGTCTGAAAGGTAACTTCGTTTTGCACATTAGGTTTACGGAATATTTTAAGTACGGCGCGGTAATATTACATTATTTGACGGCGCCAAGGCAAAAGAGCACAAGCGGCAATCCAGGGGCTAAGTGAATATATATAATATATACATTATATGTATAGAGAAGAGTTAAGTGTATCGCGTCTTGCCGAACCGGTACATCAGTGAACAATGTGACCATTTTATACCGAGCTAATTTATTTCAAACTGAGCGTATATACAATGTATTAGCTCCAATACGTGGGCCTAAGTGACATTCTAAGGGACTAAACGCAAAATAGAATAAAATATATAGGGACTAAACACCGATGGAATATTATTATTATAAAAACGTCAGGATTCAGGAACACCAGTGACCAATGTAAACCGTGGTACAGTAGTATGAGCGTCAACTTTCAAATTTTTTCATAAGGATAGTTCATGATATCAAAATAGTAGTTATAAATTGTAATCCACTAGAAATATAATGGCCGTAATAACAACGTAATAATATATCGGCTTTGACAATTACTTTGGAGAACAAAGGACTTATTGGAGTACATAATGTAAAATAATATAAAAATCTTTTTGGTGCTCATCTCCTGAAAACTCAAAAAATTGTCGCTTGTGTATCATTTCGCCTCGGAGCCATCGAATCATAGGTAGATTTATTATAATAGTAACGAGTATACGTGCGTTCAGACCAAATCGTCACCATGGAGCTCGTGGTTGCAGAGATAATCTCAACAGTGATGGGGTGGATGGTAAGCGAAAAGTAAAGCAACCGCGTTTCCTCTTTCGCTGAACCACGGGACCGACCAAAGAAAAACCACTTCCACCCCATTTACTTCCGCTACAGTGCCAACAATAATTGTACGTATTATAAGGACGTGGAATATGATTTTTTTTTTTTTTTTGTTTTTCTTGAAACTGCCATAAAACTATAGCTATTAAAGTCATAAAAATCGTATAAAACTTTCAGACACGACTCTTGGTTTTAATTGACAACTTCAACAGTGAACCACGGACATTGCAATTTACTAAATAATATTATGACATTTTGACGCTAGATGTAGATTATGCACTTCACGATGCAGCGGTCTGTCGTCAGTTTTCGATTGTTTTTTTTTTCTCCTGCGAGTTTATCTCACTCGACATCACATACGTGACTCGAATAGCATAACGAATTCCGATCAACGTACCTCGTCATGAAATATTATAACTATTTTTTTTTTTATTAGCTTCTTGTTATACTATCAAGCTAATAATAATTTTTTGGCGATGCTTTCGTTCGTCTAGACGGACGACTATTAATTATAGTATTACTATATTAATGCCACTAGCAATTTTGCATAGGTGGTAGGTAATCGCAGTCGCGTGAAAACTCCACGCTAATTCACAACTCACATTAAATTATGGTACCGACCTTGGCCGTTGCTACGACTACACCACGCGTTTCGATGACGCGAATGTAAGACTATATGATACTACCATCGTATTATATACATATTACATAGTATAACTCGCAGGGTAGGTTACGATTTGACGTATTTGTACTAATAACCAAATACCGGGTTGTTAGATTACGTTGGAATTTCGTGAATATTAAAGCGTCAAATGCGAAGTTAGGAAGAGCGGAAGTTCAGTGAGATGTTAGTAATAAGTAAGGCTGGGAATGCCCTCTGGAAAAAATCCTAAAAAATGCCTTTAAAAAAGATTATTTTATGCACTAAAAATTGTAAATTATGCACTGAGAAATGTAGTACATTTTTTTTTGTAATTTTAATAAATTTTGTATAAATTTGAAATTATATTTAATAAAATTAATGTAATTGAAAAAAGAAAAACATTTTACTCTTAGCATTTTAAATGAAATAATTGAAAATAAATGCTCACGTGTTACAACTTTGGACAAAAAACTTGTACAGAACGATATCAGATGTCTTACACATTATTAAACAGATAAAATATATGTATAAAATATATACTAAATAATCTCGACGCGCCGCCACTCGGTATTTATGTTTCGATACTACAATTTTATTGTTCGATAATATAATATGAGCACCTACTTTATAGTTTGCCATAGAAATTTTATACATACGTATATACAATATATATTTATTTATATAAGAATCTCGTTAGCGTGGAAAATCATTAAATAACAATTCAAATTTGTATTTTTGATCTAAAAACTGAAAAACCCTATTATGCCCGGGAAATGAAAAAAATGGCTTTAAAATAAAAATCATCAAAAATTCAGGAAAATGAAAAATGAAATGTTTTGTTCCTACTCAGTAGTACCTACGCGTGTAACGAATTCATAACCTTACGAGCATAGGAAGCTTTGGAAAAAAAAATGTCAAGTGCATCGAAATCCCAGCGTAAGTCATAAGTACAACAATTGATCGCCGGGCTGCGTCCAAAGCCGCTGCAGTTAATATTTCAATCGTCACGTGACCGCAGCATGGAGGTGGCGTGTAAGGAGTCGCGGAAAGAAAAGACAATTATCACGTGAACTCACCGCAGTGTTCCAACCGTGCTGTTTGCCGAATGATGTATTATTGTTGCTGTGCCGTACGGTCACATATTGCACTGCTATAGTTGCATACGCCACGCAAAGGATTGACGTACAAAGCGCACTCGCTAAGTACAACGTTATCGCACGTACAGCACACTATTACTTACGGACGAAGTACCATACAAATGAAAAGCGTTTCAAAACGAATATAAACGGTTTTGTAGTGAAGAACACTTCGAATATAATAAAGACTTAAAACAACAAACACGGATGTCGATTGATCGATATTTCGTCGATAACAGCTTGTCTCGACGAAATACGAAAATATCATCGACCGTCCTTCTTATCATCCACAGGCGGACGTATCACGTACATTTCCGCACCCCGGCCTGGTTCAAATTTTCAACCTTGTTTCTCCAGCTCCAAACAGAGTTTTTAATTTTTGTCAATGTGGGTGTTGAGCAGGAATGGTGGCAGGAATTGGCAGGAATGGAGCACTAAGTATTGCCGTGAGGAAAAAGTTGAAAAATTGACGTTGGTGACGGCGGAGAAATGTACGTTCTTCACTCGTCACCGCCGCTTGTAGGCGTCGTGATTCTGCCGTCTTTGCTCCTTCCAGCATCGAGTTGGTCACGCGATAACCAGCTATGTCCTACGGTAGCGGGACGTGAGTTCCTACAGAGCGTATATGATTTGATGATATTCAGTAGAGTAAACCGTGGAAGGCTCCACCCCACACAACCCATTTCAGTTTTTAAAGACTGATTTTTAAGTCTCCTACCTACTTATCAGTATCCTACCTACAATAAACTTTAATTAAATTCGTCATTTTAAATTGTAATACAAGTATATATTATAATAGTAATTAATACGTCATATAGAAAAAAAATAAGTTAATTATTATAACTATTATCTAATATTATTTAAAATAAAAATAGGAAATTTTTTTAAAAATTAAAGGAATGCGCGCATTGAAGAAAAATCAACCTTCACCGTTAAAATTGTTTTACTTTTAAAATAATTTGGGGGGGTCTGGACCCTTGGACCTCTACCCTCAGTTACTGCCATGAGTACAGTAATAGTAGTCGTATAAGAACATAACACAGTCGGTATGTTGAGTATGTTTATAACATGCCAATATATATGTCGTAATAATATTGATAATGTTTGATTAACTACGTCAAACGTCCGCGGAATGAAATCAATAATTAAAACGTTTTGTGGATGATACTACGGAATTGGAGTGTATGTCGAAGTTATGTCGAATAGAACGTTATAGGACCACGGTATTGCTTGTAGGTTAGGTGATGATTAAAATTTAAATTATTGAAAATTATTGAATTTCATATATATTATGATATACTATTGAAATAGTATCGGTATGTTCGATAAAATATAATTTTTACCAGAAAACAATATACGTACATAATAATAAATAATAGTGTAATACATTAAACTCATTGACTGCACTACATAGATTGAATTACAACAGTATGTACGCTAGTATATTGTGATAACTAGAGTAAGTATTAAAATGCACAAAAAATCGGAAAAATTACTTTAAAAATACGTTTTAATGCACTCATTAGAAAATGCATCAAAAAGTATTTCAAACATTAAAAAAAAAATGTCTATGATTTAAATTTTTATTGTTTAATGATTATTATTCATCTTTGCTTACATTTTTACCCTGAAAATAATTTGAAAAAAATATATGTACAATATAGATGACTACATTCGTTATATTTTCAGTAAGTATTTAAAATGTCACTGGATATCAGATGGTGTTTAATATTTTCAAATATTATTGATATATAGGTATAATAAAAATATCAAAATGTACTTAAAAAAAATGAATTAAATTCAAATAAATGCAAAACAAAGTTTTCATTTTTTAGTTCTGTGACATATGAAATAAAATTTGTGTTTGGAAAGATTTTTTTTTCGGGACGACCAGAAAAAAATGCGATTTACGTTTAAATCCGCAACATAATTTTTATAACTAGTAAACAAAGCAAATTCACTATTCTCATAATTTTTTACCGAGCACAGCGCGCGTACTCGTTGGAAAACTCAGTTTATAGTTCACTATTTTCAAACACATTTTTACATTATAATCGGGTATTATCGCTATTATCATCGATTGATTTTTTATTATTTTTTTTTTGTTCGTACGCGCGCACGGTTTATCGCGTAAGTACTAAGTACTACTCGTAATTTAGATAATACGAGTAGCTCGATGCACACAGATTACACCAATCGCGCGTATCGAACAAGTGGGTATTTGCGCAATACTCGAATGTAAACGTATATGTTATTAAACGCTCGAACATCACAATTCGAACGCACTGCGATATACGATCTCGGTAATCCAGCCATTTTTCGAATCCTGAGTACCGCCGAATGAATATTGAACGCGACGAATAAAATTATGGGAAAACGGAGAAATTCAGACGGAATGCGTAGGTGTATACTCCCTGCGGTACGTCATGGCGCGTGGAGGTCGTATTATTTCTACAGTCTTAACCGGATGCATTTACACACAAAGCAAGTCGTGCGATCGAATGCATGGTTTTTCAATGATACATGCCAACGCCCTTCAAATAATATTATGTTGACACAAAAATTACGTTTATCGATTTATATTTTCATCACTCGCGTATAGCATAAATTGTACGAATGATTTTTCGGCAAACGATATTCGCGGTTAGGTTATGCAATAGCTTTTGAATTCGCTAGCAATCCCGCGACCGTATGTTTAAGTGAACGCGGACTGTAAGGTCACAGCAATACGGTTACTTTATAACACGGAGCACGGCAAGCATGAAGGGGAGGGGGGTAAAATGGAGCTCAGTCCTCCGCGAAAATGATCGGCTCCATTCCCGCAGTGCACCTTACAGGATTTTATAATTTCGTGTAATATATTAGTTTGCACTCGGACAAAACATTTGTACGGATAACATAATAAGTTCATTTTCTTAACTAGCTGATGGGATTCTTACGCGTCCGGGTCGTCACGTGGACGTGTAGTGGGCACGAAGAAAGGGCGAGATGCGACCAGGCAAAACGGCAACTGACGACGTAGGCAATGCTCCCGACGAGATATTTTTCAGAAGTCTACGTCCACGGGGTGCACCTAAGCGTTCGCTCGGGTCGTGTATTTTGAATTTTTCCGTCCCATTCGGCCCCGCGTTGAAAATACATCGCGCACATCACGAGCGATCCCGTCGCGGGGAAAACGCGAGCGCAATATTCTCCCGGTTCGCGTCCGCTGCAGACGAGACGACGATACGGTTTTTCGCGTGTAACGGCCCCGTCGCCATCGCGGGAATGATGAATCTACGCTCGGAATGTAATTTAAGACCTATTTGTCTTGGGCGATATGACGTTTCGGATTTCCGCGCGCGTCGTCTACCGCTCGTGTGCACCGTATACGCACTACGCACGCACACATATATCACAGCGCATTACGTGTACACCAGCGAACGCGGGGTGTGTGTGCGTGTGTTTGTTTGCGTACAAGTCGCACGCGCGCGTTTATTTTATCGATCTATTGCGAAGTAGGGGTATATAGAGGGGGATGAGCGCGGACCGGGCATCGAAAAGAATAGAATATTGATGGGTCGGCTATAAATCAGATTCGGTTTTTTTCCCCGTCTTCTCCCCTACTCCATCGGACTCCGTCTCTCTCTCTCGCTCTATCTCTCTCTCCGGTTGCCCCGTCGCACTGCTGGGATTGATAGACGACGTCGTAGAGTGGTAGAACGGTATAGCTGCAGCCGTAGTGATAGTAGACCAGCCCCTGCGGCACGCCGACAGCACATAATATAAAAAATAATATAAAAAATAATATATACGATATTCTATATATAAACGCAGCTGTACTGCACGACTCGTATCGGTCCTGCCTCTGCCGAGATCGTCACCACGATGACGAGGAGTCGCTTTTTTCGCCTTTTTGGGATTCCACGGCTCCGTCACGCTACGAGATTTTAAAAAACGTTAAGTCTTTGAAAAAATCCAACAGAGTTCGCAGAGAAGAATATGAGTATTGGGACGTTCGGTATTAAACACTTTGTATCCAATTTGTATGCGTGACCAAACAATTCAACATAAATTTACGCTGTAAATACTTATACTTCTAAGTTACAAAGGTGGTAAAACTTACCTTTGTTTTAATACGTGGTTAACGCGGTGCCGTTCATGCCTACTGTACATCACGGATACCCTCTACCACTGCAACTGGTGGACCGCGGACACTTGTTTTATGGACCCTGTAAGTCGACAATGGAAAATAATCTATAATAATTCTTTGATCATAAATTGGGGGGGGGGGGAATCAATGTGGCTATGACAATTATAAATACGATAATAAAGTTGCTGTAGATGTAAATGATCAAGTTTCAGTAATAATTGTGCTTAAATGAAAAATGTATTCAAATCCCGATAATTTTATAGTGCTATCAGTTCTGGATGAAGCATGTTTGTTCGAGTAAATACCGAAACTACGAAACTGTGGACGAAGTTTGTGGACGAAGTTCAATTATTGACTATACAGTTGATTATTTTAATTTTATTCCATAATCGATGGTGAAAATGTGAAAATGTGAAGCCGCTATTTTGAAGATGAAATTAATATAAATTATTTCAGATTCCAGTTAACAGATGATCTTAACAATTTAATGAAAATTAGTTGGACTAACTTCACTACAAATATTTAGCAACTCGTTTAAAATAAAAAATGGGATATTTCATATTGAATCTCAAAATTGTTAAATCGTTAAGTCTAAAAGTTTAAATAGAAAATTTGTCTAAGCTATTGTTGCGCAAAATTTGTTTTTTTGGTGAAATATTAAAGTTAAGATATGAATACAAATTAAAAAAATACATACTATTTGTGTTTTGCATTAAAAGTGTTTAGAACGCGGAAATGTTGGTGAATTCTAACACTCGAATAGCCTCCGGGTATTCCAGAGGCGATTCTAATATTCCTATGTTTAAATACATACATATTGAACAGAACACATTTCATATAATTTGTTATCAATAACATTATATATATATATATATATATATATCGGATATTGGATACTAGTGATAGGTTTTTTTTTCAATTATTATGTTTAATAAGACTGAATTGATCAACAACTAAGTCATTTATAACTATTATATTCGTTTTTGATGTAACCAAAAGTCTGAATTTAATATTCTTAAATATTATAATAAATACAAATATTGCATGTACATATATATGTTTTCATTGTGATTGCATATTTTTTTAATACATGATAAAACATTGAAAAGCTGAAATAAACACTTTCAATACATTAATAAACATTACTCAATGACGTGTTATGTTTTTCACCACATAAAATAGTATGTTGATAAATTAGAACTACTATAATATATTGAATAAAACCATAGATCTACAAATCAAAATAATAATATTTCATAAATACGACGTATCTAACATGTTGGGCTTGAAAAAATGTACATAATATTTACATTTGATAAGAATTGTTAATTACCTTAACAACCGTGGGGTAATTGTTATTTTTATTAGCTAGCAGTATATTATATTTTAGTTTAATATAAACAATTTTACAGTACAGATTTTGACTCACCTTAAAATTTACATAATTATATAGATACGTTTTGCTAGTGTACAGGTGATGATACATAAATCGATAGTATATATTAATTATATTGATTTGATAAAATTGTAATTTCTTAAATATGAGACAATTTAAGGAATTTTTATTTTTAAAAACATGTACGGGATTTGAGTGTCCCCGTAAAAGACCTAACTCGGTGATCTTGCAGTTATTGCGCGTAGGGGTGCGAGTTCAAGCAAAACCCGTAAGGTTGCACATTTGTTCGCTCAAAATGTTCACGCCTACTACACCGTCATCAGCGTGGGACCTTGTCATGGTGATAAAAGGGACGCATGAGTATACGTTTTTCGTAGTAGGTATAACGTCAGCTATTGTACGCTTGGAGTGGAAATTCCGAAACCCATTTGTAAGGTCGCACATTTCGTGGAAATTTGTACTTTTCCCGATACGGCTTTGGCCACCCTCTTCGGGTCACGTGCGTGTTATACTTCACTCGGCTTTTCGACTCCTCGGAGACCAGTCAAAGGTCGTTTCGCCACGCGTGCGTAAACGATTCTTCCAATACTTTTTAAATAAGTATTATTATTATTATTATTATTTTTTTTTTAAACGTAATTCGTACGGTAAAATCGCCGAGTTCACTTCTATCGGGATTCTCATTGTAACATGGTACAGGTAAATTAGATTAATTAAATGTTATTTATTGTCAGTCAATATTGAACTTTTTAATATTATTAAATATTCACAAAATTAAAATTGTCATGACTGAATAAAATTGTAATATATCCGCGCCGGGTATCCCGAGCTCGGGCAATAACCAATCTGATCGCTGGACCAAATTCCGATACGTTTTGACATCTATTTCCTACTCAAGTAAAAAATGACCTTCTGCTTGAACATGGGTTCAGTGGATTCTGTATGCAGTGAAAAAAAAAAACGAAGTTAATAGTAATTTTATCAAATATCCTTTATATATGTATTATTATGCGTAACAAAAACGTATCAATCTCCGTTCCCAGGTAGTTCGCATATCAAATTTGAGGAAAATCGATAACTCTATCGGTTTGGATAAAAAAATATGTTTTCCGTTGCAGTTCCGAATTTCATTACTAATATGGGATTCGGAAAATTGCTATTGTCGCTAGAACCACAGATTTCCGCGAGTCCGCGCTTGCCGCACCAGAACAGTGTAATAATAATAACTTGACTGCACCGTGCCGGCGAATCGATATCTACATCGCGTAAATCTACGTGTCCGGAAATCAAGAGTCGTCGTCGATCGCAATAAATATATAACGCGCGATCGTAACGACGGGGGTTATACAGGTGGATTGTATTATAACTGTTTCTGTCGGTGCATATGCAGTGATCATTCGATCCGTGTGCAGTGTTTAGATTTGGAATCCGTCCGAAATAATTCGGTAGAACACCGTTATATCATCGTTTTGGTAAACGCGAACACTTATCCTTACGTATTTTGCTTGGTTCGCGCAACACTGACAATTTGACCGGCAACAACAGTATGGTGAGATTGTATTATAAGGATACGTTCATTCGATGATCGCGATTATCACCACTAAATAGATCACGGTTTTTTCCAACTATTTGGACCAACGCGATCGGTATTGATCCGGTGATATTCGGGAGTACTTGTACGAACATTTTAAGAACAACGAAGTTAAAACCAAAACTAATTCAAAACAGTTATGAACATACGATTTAACGTCGTGTTAATATAACATCAGATATTCGTCGGTATAGTGTTCAAAAGTTACCAATCGTTTTGGTGAAGTACAACGACGAGCGATCAAGTAACGGTAAGTTCTATCGATAATAGTTGTAGATTATTGGATTTCGTAATAACCTTTTACTACAATGTAATGTATATCATATTAAGTAATGTTCTTACTATGTACCTATTTAAGTGCGAAATGACCACCACGATAAAATTATGAAATATCCTTAGGATACTACCTGCAGTAGTACCAACTGTCCGGCATAAGGAATTAAGTTCTTACTATACCTACGGCGGTACAAGCAATACTATCCGTGGTTCTCATTATCTTTAGGTTGACCTCACGTCATAGTGTCCTACAACTTCATCGTTTTCAAGTACACGCGATTCGTATAGTAAGACCGTGATGAGACCGCTTAACGCGTGAGATTTTAAATCAATTTCTATAAGCGGGCACGTATATTATTATTAGGTACAACACTCGATGGCGGCGCGCGGCATTATACTGTGCCGTGTTATCGTAATAACACCTCGATCGCGACGAAAAACGATTCAACGGATATAAAGATAAATGATTTTTCTGTGTTCGACATCGTATACAATGTCACGTATATATTACGTAGCGGTCGTCGACGAACGTTATAATCACGTATTTTTACCGCCGCAAGATGCACGTGAGTATCATGACATTTTTACCTGCGACCGTTTCAAAATTACTTTTTTCTTTTTCACCGTGTTATTGTTTTATTTCCGTACAATACGCGATTGATCGACAAGCGTACGGACTTGCGTGACGTGCACGCACAATACGCGCGTTGTTGCGATACGTGCGAGGGATTTTCCTTTTCATTTTTTCCGTCGTCGACATTAATTATTATCATATTGTATATCATACACACACACGCGCGCGCGCATTCACACGCACACATTGTTTCGTCGTGCGTCTAGACGTTTCGGAAACCATAAATCTGTACAAACATAATATAATAGCGGGGAGGTGGCGGCGGCGGCTACGAAGCTCGCGTATCGTTTATCGTATCGTTATTATATTGTTTTACGTCGGGACGTGACGATTTTCGACGGCAACGGCCGACGAGTCGGTAAAATAAGGGGCCCCGTGCGCGCGTATAATTTGTTGATAACCTTTGATCTTCGGCGTGGTAAACGGTACTGGCGCCCGCGACGAAACGCCAGAAAGCTTTACTGGGAACTATTCTCGAGCAGTTGACACGATGGTCATAATAAGATTCTAATAATAATTACAATAATATATCGCGTTGCGTGCGTAACCGCAGCCGACTGAAACGCGCACGGATCGTGGGGTTGTGCGAAATATTTCACCACAAGTGGACACACGTAATATGTACTTGCCGGATTTTATGAGGGCCCGGATTTCAAAGCAAAGTGCATTTGTTTCCTAGGTGATCTAAGACAATGCATTCCAAGTACATAATTCGTCTCGTGTAACCGACACTTCAAACGTGAAACTCTTATTTTGGATTTCTCCTGCATCAATTTTTTTTTTTTTGGTTTCAACGCGTATTTTACTGAAAATCTTTTTTTTTCTAAATATTACAGTATTATCTGATTAATTCAGCCGACACCATCGTCACCGCAATAAGTCGAATTTTTCAAATTTACAGTTTTTTTTTCTTCGAAATAAATATTTAGTTATTATAAATATTTAATGAAACAAACAAACGGCATTTTTGTGGTTAAATTCATTTTATAAGGGTGTTTTTGGCTTTTATGCTTTAAAGCATTTTTCGATAGTTTTAAGGTATTCAATTCCGGACCTTAATTTATATAATATACTAATATATACAGTCGAAACTTTGTTTAACGAACTTGACGGTTTTTTGAAAATAATTCGTTGAATAAAATATAAAATATGAACATCGTTAAAAACAATTGCAATTTTTTCAAAGAAGTATTTTGTTGTCATGCTGAAACGTTGTCCGTAACGCGTCACCGTGGATATCACAATCGTCGAGTGAAAAGTACAAACGCGAGTTAAATGCACCATTTCTTTACAAACTATTTGGTTGTCACTTGTCGCAGTCAAAATCATAGTACACTTTTGGTAAATATTTAAACGATCTCAGCAGAATCAGTTTATACTATGATTCCGACTACGTTTTTACCACGAATTTACTTTGACAACTGTAGTTGAATGTGTGAAAACACTTCCGCTTCCTGAATTGTAATTTCGACCCTTGTCATTATCACGCACCATTAATGTTTTATGTTTTACAATTATTATACATCCTTATCAAAAACGTCATAACAGTTGTTATAAACATAGTTTACAATTATAAGACACACATATTTTATAAGACAAACGTCAGCATAACGTTATAGGTAAGAGGGTTGAATTGAATAAAAAATGAAAGACGACCTTAGACAAGAAGAAAAAGGTCCTTCCTAGATTTTCCTGGACGGCATTTTATCGATCAGAGAATCGAAGAAGAATTTTTATATAAGTAAGGTTAATTTTTTTCAATACTGTTCATATTTCAGTATTTGTTAACTACGTGCATGCGACGCAGAAACCAGCTACTCTTCGGTACAAATATATCAACGGGACATGATATAATATGTTTAAAATTGCAGCTAACTGATGATTACTATTAAAACACAATTTAAATACTCAAAACCTCGTGTAATATTTATTTCAGAGAAAATCACGACCCAACGTAGGACTCGAACCCACGACTTCGAGTTTGAGAGAGTCCCATCGTTCCCTTAAATAAACCGTTGCTTCCACATGCGCATGTATATCCGTGTATAGCTTGGACGAGTGTGACATCAGATTTTAGAAATTTTTGTATTCGTTTAGTTATTATTATCGTATACGTTTAGTGATCGAAAAGTATTTGACGAATACAAATAAATGAAATGCCACACGTCTGCTATGTCAATACCAGAAGAAGAATCATCAATAAAAAGCACATTTTAGAACACACATGCAGTGTCGAAAGTAGGTCCAGGTTTCGATAACTTTATTCTGTCATATTTTTGATCTCTCCGAAATTCAAATATTAATAAAAAATATAAAATAATTATATACAATTACATACAATTAATTGGTTGATTAATAGAACCAATTTTAAATGAGAAAGGTATGGTTGCATATGAAAATTATTTATGTAGAGAGGGTTTCGTTTAATAACATTTTCGCATGCCGATTAACATATGATATGCGGTAATCCTCCACACATTCCGCGTATTCTTATGGATTACAGGACTTATTAATTAATGTTAATTTTTTTTTGGTTTTCACAAACCTTGCATTTCGATCAGAAAAACTATACCACTGTAAATAAACCTGTAGTTCGAAATATTGCCAGAGTTTGATTTCCCGCTTAAAATGTTGAAGATGCGTGAAGATTAACGGCTTAAGGATTTATCACCTGGAAAATTGTATACAAAACAACAAAAATAAGTAATGAATACATCATCGTTCGGGATATTGTTAATAATATAACAAACGATACCTTTGTATATTTATATACATTTATGATAATGCAATATTCAAACAATCGTACACCAAATTCATCCGCAGGAAAAATTTAAAAACGAAATGTTCTCTTTTATTTCTATACTCATGCATATTATTACGGCTGAAAAAAATATAAAATAAAACTTTTTCATTTTTTTTTTTTTACGAGGGTTATCCTCGTCAACTGTTAATTTTTCTTCTTACTTTTCCTTCGTTATCATATTATTAGAATGTCGGAATTAATAATATATTCCTGGTAAAACGAAAACTAATTTTATTACCGTTTTGTTTTTAAAAGTCTTAACGAGAAACCAAACTACCTTTCATACATTTTTCCTTGGTCGTCTACACTATATAGGGCTACACGTTCGAGTTACGATAGTTGCAGAGCATTCCGTGACTTGTATGGTCCGCATAACATATATTATTGTCTGCTTTGTACAACATAGTGTTTCGTTTAAAATGCAAACAACACGGGCACGCACCTATATGTGCTTGTTTTACCGACTATACCGTTACTGTATTATGTAGTGTTTTAAAGAACTCGATTGGTCTTACTGTCGGGTATTGTCTTGCTTTGGCCATCCCGGAGGCGCTATACTCGTAGTTATAACAAACGAGTATTGAATAGTTGTAACTTGTAATACGTTCCTCCTACGCGATTTTGTTTTCCGTTACGTGGAAGCCACCAGGATCAGAAATAGAAATAGCCGTTTGGTTAACAACTACGTTTTTCCCTATAGTTAAAAAATGACCATTTTTCAAAAGACAGCATAATAACAGGTGATTTATGAAGAAACTCGTACTTCAAACTTACATTTTTCCCTGCATTTCAAAATTTGATATAATTGTAAATAAATAAACATTTTAGATCAAAAATTGGCACTTGATGACAGTCGTTGTGATGACAGGTAATTTATGTAGAAAGTCTTTATTCAGCCATAACATTTTTCACCCATATTATAAAGTAGTTAAGTGGTTCTAAACCATGATTTTTGGAATGAATATGATTAGCAATTTCAACTATTTTATATTATAAGGAAAACATTGTAAAGCCGAAGGTTGGACTTTTCTAATAAATTACTTGTTAATACCGCGGTACGAGTCGCTTGTAGTCACCATGCTCTGAAAAGTGCCAATTTTTGGTCCAAAATGATATTTTTTGCAAATTTTATCAATTTAAAATTGCAGGAAAACCATTTAAGATCCAAACGGGACTTCCCATATTATAATTTGCTCGTAGTTACCGTACTATGATACGTTCCTGCCTGTGAGCTTCTGCTCTATTAGATTTCTGTTGTAGGTATAATGGAAAACAATCTAAGAGAACTTGTATGAGGTAACATTTTACAACATTTGAGTTGTATTGAGCATGTGTCTAAGACGATAATGATCGAAACAACGGTTTTCAACACAGCCCAAAGTCCGTCAATATTTCGTAAGGAACGGGATATTATCGAGTTCTCTTTCGTCTACGTTGGCCGCCTTCCATGTGCACATACACCGACTATTTCTCGGAAACTTCTGGAGATTTCGACCGTTCTAAGAGTGTTTGCGTTTGATTTGTAATGCGTATATCCGTGCCTGATGAGAGTTTGACCTTTTCTTGGGTCGACGAACAAAAATGATCGGGGGCGAACATAATCCTTCACATGACTGCAATGATGCTAGAAAATCTATAACACTTTGACCCAGTTTCACCCGAAATCAAAATACGACTATAATAATAATAATAATTGCGTTGTGAATATTAAACATGTTTTTGATACTGGTGAAACCGATGATTTTTCCGACCGATTTCGCGGTAAAGCAGAGCAGCTGTTGCAGCAGTAAATAAAACACGATCATATAGCTATACTATAAGTAACCATAGGAACCGGCAAAACCATGTACATTAATATTTAGTTAGTTACTGTTACAGTCCATCGGTTTTATTTTTTTTTATTTGCAATAGTTCTCATTTAGTCAATATTGGATTTTGAGTAAAAGTCAAAAGTCAAAACGAATTGAACAACATTGTGAAATTCGAAAAAGTTTCTCTAAATAGGGTTTCCCAATATTGAAAAAAAGTGAATTAACGTTGCACACAGTCCGTAAAAATTAATGATCCACCTGTCTGGTTGCATATCTCGCGAGCAGAACTTAAAAATGTATAAAGTGTCCAGAGATATTGCAATAGAGCGTACACCCGAAAACGAGATAGACTGTATACAACTGCTTGCATACAATCGCCAAGTGGTTTATTCATATTTTACGTTTTTTTCCCTTCCACCAGACGACTTTCGACGATTCCTGTCGACACTGGCGCAGCGAAAACGGTTATCGAGATGCGCCCGTCTCTGAGCCTTTTTCTTAAAGGATGATGAGTGGGGGTGTTTACAGGAATTTATTCTTCAGTTACGCGAAAACGTGATAAAAACCCAGCGACTCTGTTGGGGACTTGCCTAATGTTATCTTCTCGGCAGTAGCGCAGCGTCTTATATCGTAACGGCGGCGGTCCGATTACTTACACGAGTCGTATACGGTACACGACCCCGGTTGTGGTCGTCCGCTGCGCCCCGGTAAATCATTGCGATGACATAATGTCGCGTCGTGCACGGTATCGGATTCGCGGCTGTTCCTGGTGGCGCTCGGGGCCGCGGTGTCGGGTTATGCGATAATGATGACAATAACACGACGTAATAATGTATGCGTCTTGTACTACCGCCGCTGCACGGGAACGACGACAAAACGTTATGCATCCGATAAACCGGTGGAGGGTAAAATAAAATCTAGCGGCAGGATCGTCGTCGCGGCAGGATTAAACAAAAATCGCGCTGCGGCCAGGCATCAACTGTATAAGTATGTACACTATATATATATATACTACATTGTCGTACTACGCGGAAGCGATATCCTGCACCCGTACTGTTATTATTATGATTATAATACGCGTCGTAAGCCGCGCGCGTTAATATCACCGCCACCACCAAGAAGGCCGTAGTCGGCGTGTCATTTAAATTGCAAATTATATGCGCGCATAATTCGCAATAAATATTCATAAATAGATCTTAAGGTATTACGCGTGTATAGAAGTGTTGATATTTTCTTACGTTTATCAGCTCGGCGACGCGACGGCGGCACGAACACGTGTATTCGGGGGTGCGTTACCGCGCGGACCGTGTGCTTACGAGTGGAGACATCATATGATTTGAGCGGCTATGGAATTTCTCAACATTTCGGCGTTGATAGGGCGTTTTATCGCTAGGGGTCGTGCTGACATTTGGTCCGAAACGTCACGCTGGATGTCACACTCGTCAAGTGCAGATTTATTCAAGTGCACACGAGTAAAATGCACCGTTTCCTGTCACGGTTGTCATGGTGAATCCGCAGTAAAGCGACATAGTCAAAATAATAGTAAATATAGCGTAGTGTAAACATTTAAATTAAAGCAGAATCGAAAACGAATGACGACCAAGCCGTAGTTAGGGAATCAGTGCCGTGAGTAAGATGTGTTCATGTGCATGTGTATCTGTTTATAGCGTGGGTACTCGACGAATATTTGTATAATGAGAACAAATTATGAGGTCTCTTTCAAATTTTAAATAAATCATAAAATGTCTTTATTTTTATCCTTAAGAATTCTAATAAGATGCTCTGAATTAATCCTCGACTCCAGTACGAAATATTAAACTTTATCGACTATTACCACGGTTATGTTTATGGTTCATATTAGTGATAAAGTTAAAAACATTTTTGTAACCGTATCGTTTAAACTTTCCGTTTCACAGAAAAATATCAAAAAAAACCATGGATATGTCTTCGCTGGTTACTATGACCACTTAAAGTAACTTAAATCATGTCTTTGTTGTTGTGACATCCTTTCTGTGGTAACGCAAAATCGGTCAGAAAAAGTCCTCTGCTGTACCCGTAACAAAAATATAATATCCACGATTATACCTGAAAAATTTTAAAATGGGCGGGACTAACGTACGAGTATAATGCAATGACGAGCACGTGGGTACGTGAATATTCGATTCTTGATCGGTAAAACCTGCTGCAGTCTCGTGTAGATTATAACGTTAAATAATATGTATTTTGTGCGCTAGGTACGCGTATTTTGCAAGCAAGGGTAATATTTATTTAGCCGATGTTAATTTTCCCTTTCGAGCACGACGCGAACACTCTGCACGGACGATTCGTCGAAGACGGTAGGCGAGTTGAGTGGGCGCGTGGAGTGGGCACGTGGAGCGGGTACGCGCGGGTAGGAGCGAAAACGTCTCCGACGGGACCGAAATTAAAATCGAATAATGCTAATTCGCCGCGTCGTGTAAACTCGTCGTCGGAAGGCAGTTTCTATTATTATTATTTTTCCTTTTTTCCCCCTCAGGTCGATAAGAAGTTAAAATTACAGGAGACGTTTTAACACGTACGGCGGCGGCGGCGGCGGTCGTTTAAGCGCCTCTGAATAAAACATTCGTCCGATGACGACGACGACTACGTAAATGTAAATATACATGGTTGACAAAGTGAAGCGTGCGGAGAGCGTTATTTTAAGTAATGAATGTTTTATGTAAATCATCGCGTTTTACCGTTTGTCTATTTCACACTACGCCGCCGCAGAGTTTTCGAAATGTATAATAGTGTGTATTATATGTTATTCGTATATTTTGAGAGAATACGCATTCTTTATTTCAATGTTTACGTATTCGTTATCACCGCGGTGCTTACAATAAATTACAGCACATAATACAACAATGGTCGTTACACGGCAGAGCACGGAGAGACATAAAGAGGGACAGAGAGAGACGCGAAGTTTAACGACCCGATCACCGACGAAATCTTCGAAATCCTTAAGCGAAATCGTCACCGATTGATCGAGTGCATATTTTACATATATTTATGAAACTGAAATCGCGTTGTGTATGCGTGGTATAATATAAAATACAGTCTGAGAATGTATCTATTCCGAGTGCTGATATCTCATCGTGAGTGCACAAGCGTACACTTGACGGAAGATATAATATAAATGTGTATACCTAGTGTAATCGTATCCACGACGTCGGCTGTGAAAAGTTTATTTCGTATTCGAAACGATAAAGAAATGTTATCCAGATTGTGATCTATCGTCTCCGTAAATCGAGGACCCGGACTTGATTTCGACAGCATCATGCGCAGGGTTTACCACCAAAACACGAGTACGACGATTATGTATTTGAATACATTAAGTTTAAGAAAATACTACAGTATTATCACTTTCTGTGGTTCATAAAAGACTAGGAAAAAGATGCGAAGACGTGATTATTACACTTACCCGGAAATCGAGGCATTTATTGTTATAGTCGACGTGTTTTAACATTTGACTAAAAGAAATAAATCGATCGAATTTACACTTTTCCAGTCTCAATGTTTTCCGTAAGAATGGTATTTGGTCCTAATTTTTAAATTAAAGCCCACAAGCTTTGATCCTAAGAAGTGTTGTTTGGATTTTTACTCGTTTTCGCAGAGCTCATATTTATTTTTGGACCATCTTCGCGGGTTCAAAAATAAGTGATTAAACAGTTGATTTGTCTAAGCGATATTTGATGACGACTGTAAAACGTTATTTTACCCGCAATATCGTAAGGAAAGCTTTAAATATTTTACCATATCCGAAGAGTGATTATCAGCTGTCGTACTATACAGTATACTACACTTATCACGTGTTCGGCTCTACGAATGCGGCGCAATACTAGTAGCTGTTCTAACCAAATGAATTCTGTTGTAAATTTCAGATTTCGACTCGACGCTGTTTTGTAAAAAATGCACGGACGGAACGAACACCGTTTTCTTATCTCGTTCAAATACGTACAGTACGCGTAAGCGCGTGCGTACAAATAGGCGCTTACATAACTTAAAGGGTTAACCGGTCGTTGTTACACGTTTCAACAAGGTTGTTAACCAGCGGCGGTGGTGGCGTGACCAATACTTTGATACCAGCATAAGAGATCACGCGCAGTGTTTTCGAACACTCATAGATTTCTCGAAGGAATCGCACCGAGCGTGATGAGCATTGCATAAATTACCGAAACGTTCTCACGTCGATCATCCGTAGATATATCCACGGTATGACGCTTATAGCGCACTTCAAGTCGTAAATCTGTCGTGCTCGGGACTCGGTAAACTGTGCGCTCATGACGAACGACCGTCGATCGGTACGTGACGTAAGCGCACTGATTGCAATATTCGCGGTGTACATAGCCGTCGTGTAGGTACCGCCGATACGCCGCGGTGTTACGCGATGGAAGTCCACTTAACGGATCAGCGTTTTATCGGATTCGTACGGCGGACGGATTTGCAGGTGGTTTCAACAGGGAAATAATATAATATAGCCGTACGTAATAATATAGCCGAACGAGTTTCTACTCATTTTATATGACCATCCCCCCTTAAAATACGCGGCGGGTGGGGAAGAAAACGAAATAACTCGAAATAAAAAAAAAAAAAACTTTTCCGTTCCCATAAAATTCATCATCGTCGGTTTATTTTAACGAATCCGATCAATAACCGGCATGGCGGGCAGCGACGACGAAAGAACGCGATATCACTACGATGTACTCTCGAATTTTTCCGCACATCAGGCCCCTTGTTTAATTTAATCGCGACGACTTTTTTCCCGCCGGCGTCGAGTCTCGGACCGGATACAAATGTATATTACGCGTGTACGGAACATTTGACATATTATTTATGCATCGGCGGCGGCGGCGGCAGAGTATTTCACGGTGTTTTATCCTCGTGTGCCCGCAAAAAACGAACATTTACGCGTAGCTCTGAAAGGGCAAATAAAAGGTAAGAAAAGGGTGTGTGCAGTGCGACGGTACGGCAAACGGGCTCCGGTCCAACGCTGCACCGATCGATACGGATTATAATAAACGACTCGCAGACCGTGCTCGACGTGCGTACGGCGATTTCGGCACGCGACACAAAAACAATATTTGGCGCGAGATTCGAAATTTTTTTTTCGAGACGTCGTATCACCCGGGGTCGTGCTGAAATTTCGTCCGAAACGTCGAGCCGGACGGACGTCGCGTGACACGTGAAACGTACCGCTCGTCGAACGAAAAGCATAGACGGTTAAAATGTTTCCCTAACAACGATTTGTTCGTAAATTACGTCGTAATGTGATTAATTAGTAAATCCATAGGAAAATCGTAGCAGATTTCCCGTGAATATTTTCATAAAATTAGGGATAGGTTGATGTACACAGGGTGTCCCACCAGGATTAACACAATTTGAATATCATGTTGTTTAAAAATCGCGTAGGTTTAGGTCCTCGTCGCGGCTCTCCAAACTCACTAAAGAAAAAATGAACGAGTGTCGATCCCGAGGTTATATATTTTATGTTTGGTGACGACATAACAAAATTGTGATTTTTGTGATCTTAGCAGCGATTTAAGTGTCGTTTTATATCGTTATTAACTTAAAGATCACACCTAGTAATTAGTGTAATCATTTTTTTTGACTATAAATCAGTCAATGAAAATGTCTAGGTCATATTGAACAGATTGGGAGCACAGTTTCAAATATAAAAAAATTGAATGTAAACTGCAAAGAAAATTAACTAATTGTTAATACGAATAAAATATAATATTATAGTATTATATATTACATCGATTAGGATTTAGGAGTGATGGATATCAAATAATAATTTATGATAATTTTCAATTTCTATAACGAAATCCTTATAGAAATAAATTAAATATTTTGTAGCCATAACGAAAGGTGAAGCTATTATTGTTATTATTATTAACATTTTGAGAAAACTTTTAGAGAATGTAGAAAACTACCGGATGCGAAGTCCCGTATAACAATTATGCCTATCGTCGGATAACGAACCCATGATGTCGGTACAAAAGGGTCGCTAACCCATGCCCGAGGTGCGAGACCGGAGCGCATGGGATGTTATACTTAAAACTAGGGAAATATAAATAATAAAGGAACAACAATTTAATAATTTAATAGATATTTATTATGAATGATTCGAATAAATAATATTTACAGATAACCTCGTGAGAGGCGCCGCCGGTGTTAAGTATAAAAGTTGTATACCGGGGGGACAGTTACCAAATAAAAAAAAGCAAATGTATAGAAATACGTTTTCTCGACCGGGATGGTTTTTTTTACTACTTGGCCGCAGCAGACAAATTGAAATTTAATTTAAATTAACGGCCAAGGAATATTTAGTTTATAATATTGTATGTACCAAGTCTGAGGACGAATGCTACACACGTTATCCACCGCGGCATATGGTTTGCCCCAACGACGATATACGTTGTGGCAAGGTGATTGCATCACTACTCCATGGCCGGTCTTGGTGACATCAGAGTGATCAAAATTTTAATTCAATAAAGATTTGAGAATTCAAACTTAAAAAAATAATCAAAACCAAATGGTTAATGAAAAGCAAGTTCCTCTGGTTCCGTTAGGACCTCTCGTCGTCAGCCGTCACCAATTATAGAACCGTTATCGATATTTGTCAATGCAGGTGTACAATTATGAAAGGCAAGTGGTCCTGGGCCCTGGCCATACAGTTAAGATTCTAACATATAATTTAAATATGTCCCGGTGCAGGCCTAGCGTGTTATCAATTATGATGCGACCTCCGTTAGGAATTTAAGCACCATATATTTTCTAAAAATGAGGTTCACAAAATGGCTATTTTGAAAAAATGAAAAATATATCAAACGGTAGAATACAATTTTAAATTTCAAAATTTGAGTTTTAAAGAAACAAATATTGAGCGTAATTTTTTTTTACAGTGAACGATCGAAGTATTTATAAAAAAAAAAATGAATGCATAATTTATATTATAAAAGTTATCGCAATTTTCAAATAGTAGTGATGCACTCTCTTATACATGGAAAGTTCTCAAGGGCATACTGAAAGCACCTTTTGCCATGTCTGCACTAGAGCTCCTCGTGCCTGAGTGTCGTTCAAAAAACAATATAGCATATTATGGGCGTGAAATTACTGTTATGGTACTTTTTTAACAATTTAAACAGCGAGTGGGTACAAACATAAAATTTGGAACTGGAAGCGTCTGGTCGAAGTGCGCGTGCGCACGCTTTGCGTTTAATACCGAAAACAACGTGGTGACATGTGTACGTTGTACACGAGTGATAAATATTTCCACCAATAAATATCACATTCAATTCTAAAAATCGAACTGTAAATGCGTGTTAGTGTTAAGCAATAAACAATTTTAAATTAATATGTAATTAAAAAATGCGTATCGTAAGAAACTGTAAACTTCTCCTAACCAATCTTCTAGAACTATTACGGTGGTAGATACGCGGTTCGATCATAAAAATGAACTTACTGTAAAAAGCGACTTCGAACGTGTTTTACTGGAATCCATGCGAGTACAAAAAACTGTATCACGGGAAAATACCTCACACCTGGTAAAATTCTTAGATTTTGGTTTTTTTATTTTCTGAAAACGAAATACGTTTTATAAGTCACGTTGGACTTTGATCTCTGAAATTCAAATTACAAATCTATAAATAAATATCTTGAACTAAATCTACAAACTAAAATAAAAGAAAAAAGCATCAAAATTCAAGGTTTCATTAATTTATAACTATAAAAATGTTAAGGTTTTTCGTGGTTTTTATCATTTTGTCAAAATGTAATATTCAATCGCTCATTACAGTCCTTCATATCAATTCTTCGGCATATAATTTAATGAGGAATCTTGTGTACCATATATTTTTCAAAAATAAAACTAAAAATTAAAAAATTTTATCAACAATTAACTGATATAAGATTTAAAAAGTCGAAAATTTCAAGTACCTTTAAATAGCGAAAGTATCATTTTTAAAATTACTAAGTCACTATAAAATGCTCAAATATGTTATTAATTATTTAAAGTTTATAAACTCTCTGGTCTTGTCGTAGTGTTTTTACGTTATCAGAGTCTATAACATTTTTATTTCATCATAAAGCAATAATTTTTTTAAAAAAAAAAGTTGTAATCGATTGTTGGGACAGAAGAGGCGTAAAAACATATTTTTGCTCAGAGTTCCAATATTTGTAGCACCAACGGCTTGATTTGAATTACTGTTCAAAGGGAAAGATGAAAAGGTGGTGATAATTTAGACGTATATTTATATAGGCGGTGTGAGTGTCATCATATAGTTGCAGCTTAAAGTGCGATTTATGGAAAACCTGTTGCGTCATTGTGTTGCACGATACGTTTCAATATTTCAATATTGAAAATATATGCGCGTGTTACCATGTAATAACGTTTTTACAATATAATCAGCGCTCGAATTGGAAAAATCTAAGTAGAAGACTCTGTTTACTTCAGAAAAAAAGCGTTCTCATTAATTGTTATAAATCGAAAAACCATGGGAGGCTATTATGATATGTAAGTGGTTTATCGCTTCCAATTTAATTCATTTTGAACAAGTGTCAAGAGGTCTGAATTTCTTTTTACTACAAATCATCCAAGATAATCATAGTTACTCGGAATAAAACTAATAGCAAGGGTACGCCAAACTATTTTAGAGGTACCCCTTCCCCTTACGTACCCACTCACAAATCGAGCACTAAATATAATTAGCAGCTTGTTATCGTTGTTAACGATGTACCTAGTGTTTTTAAATTATACGGCAGTAATATTTTGCGAGAATATTCTCAGAAACGACAATTTCGAATCTTTAATACTTTTACTACAGGTTTTTGTCTTTAGCGAGTTTTTTTTACCAGCAACCGTTGCAGGTTTGTCTTTCGCCGTCAATAGTGTCTTATGCCCGTCAATACGATTCAAAAGCTCGGCTACCTTTTCACGTTCAGTATCGTATTGTTCGCTGTGCACGATAAAAACAATTCGATAATACTTTAAAATGTACGAAACGCGTATTTTAGATTATATACCAACTCGAGTGTTCTCACGTGTTTGCATACATATGTTTTTTCTAACTTTATCAACATTTACTGATATTTTAATTTGTTTGTCGCCTCATTGACATGACCTCGGTGGTATTTGATCTCTTCATTCTTCGTCTTACTAAAGATTCTAAACACTCCGATAATATCTGCGATTCGGTATTCTAAGACGGTAAAACAAATTATTACATCAATATAAAAACATATTTCCGCGACATTCATCGGAAAACTATGTCACTTATAAAAGGAATACCTCACCTTTTAACTTCATATCAGACTTGTACTCTTGTTCTTGCACATGTTTTCCCTACGGGCCTCTATGTTAGCTTTTGCGATTATTTTTTGATAACGACGCACTTTTTTCGTGTACGCTTTCTTCCAATACGCCTATTTTACGTTGAAGCTCTTTTATTCTTTCGTCCTTTACGCATTCATCCTGGGTTTCTATATGCTGTGGTACATATTTTCAGTCCGACTCGTGTTCCAAATCATCGATCCTATCTTTTGAATTCTGATTAGTATTTTCTTTTTAATTCATCTAGTGACTTTTGGAGGCGTCTGGTTTGTGCGTTAATGACTCGTTTTTTTCATTTTAAGACTTCTTCTCGGTATTTTGGTTCTTCCCAATTTCTCACGAACAACCGGGCTGCACTGGTTGGGTATTCTCCAGCTCGGGCTTAAAAACGAAATCTTCAACTCCGGACATGGCTTTCGGCGATGGTCCATCATTTCTGTTGTTGTTTTGACGCAGCGATCGCATCACTTTGATCCAGGCACCTGCTTTCTTATTAATCTTCCGGGGTAAATGCCTGAGCGCGTGGATACCTAGGACCAACTGTTTTATCATATTGATTTACAATAATAATTAACGTTAGACCGAGCAATATAATGCAAAATATAGTATAAATATAATATTGTAATATTACAAGATGTACAAATACGGATTATACATATTTTTATACTTTGAGTACCGTATCGAGTGAGAAATATATTGAATTTGAATGAAAATTGTATGTTGCAGAGTATTAATACTATATTGAAGAAATCAGAATCAAATATAAATATATTGACTAGAGCTAAATTATTAAAAAAGCTAATAAAAAAAAAAAAAAATTATATTGACTGATAAAAAATAATTTTGTTACAGATAAGAAAAACAATTATAAAGAACAATAATTATGAATTATATAGAAATTCGCAAAGATTGCTTAAATACGCACTTAAATAAATAAAGTAATTTACACTATTTAATTACAAATGCCTAATCATAAAGTGAAACAAATTTTTTACCGACTCAAAACTCGCACGAAAAAAACATACACTACTGCCTGTTCTAGTAATGCCACAGCATGTCACAACCCATTCATACCTATTATGGACAGTTTCTAAATATTCACGGATTTTCAGTATTGCTGTGTACATTACGATGTAGTGTATCAATAAATATATATATATTTATATATTATTCGACGGGCCCTAAGTTGTTTGAAACGCGGTGTCCATTAGCACGCGTTCAATCGGATGGCTTTGTACACTTTGGGTCTTGTATGTTTCAGCGTTTTCGAATGCTTTTCTACTTCGACAAAACCAAATCATGATTTTCTGTATGCTATATCATCTTTATGCTCGTCCCACGTAACTCAAACAGATTATGTCATTTCTTGTAGATTTCATGGCTAGTATCATTTGAATTTATAGTACAGTGGTCGCTTAATGTAATCACTTTGGTACGGGACATAACTGATAACATTATCCGATTGATAACACTAAACGAAAAAAATAACAATTTAGTGTTGCATCAAATTTTATGATCATTATTCTTAACACATACATAGTTATTAAAAGTATAATTATTTTATTTATTATTATTTATTTCTAATTGAAGTACATATGTAGTTATAAATTGGTAATTTAAAATTTAAAAAAAAAAAAACAATTTAGTGTTGCATCAAATTTTATGATCATTATTCTTAACACATAGTTATTAAAAGTATAATTATTTTATTTATTATTATTTATTTCTAATTAAAGTACATATGTAGGTATAAATTGGTAATTTAAAATTTAAAAAAAAAATAAAATGTAAATAAATATATGTAGGTACTACCATTAACTTGAACAATATTTTTTTATCGATGTCTGTTTTTTTTACCGTTAAAAGATCATTGATAAAATGTTCGTATTTGTATTGTAATTCAAAATTTGATGAATGTTGTTGCACTCCCCTTCGTAATACTCGTAGAGCCTCTCTCATTTCCGAAGAACTTGGAGTTTTTTCAGTATCTGTTTCTTCATTTTCAATTTCTCCAGGTTCATTTTCAATTTCTCCAGGTTCATTTGTTTGTGATAAAGCATGTACAATATCTTCTTCAGTAAAATTTGATGTAGTAGGTATATTTTCATCGATTTTCAACCTATTTTCAAAATCTAAGTCTACTTCTTCACATTCTTCTTCTTCCTCCTCCTCGACACTTTCTGCAAAACCTCCATGTTTAAAACAATTTCGTATTGTTTTATCTGTCACTTGGTCCCAAGCCATTGTTATAAGATGTAATGCATCTAAGAGGTTGGTTTGTTTTGCTAATTCATTAGCGGACAATTTTTCTTGATCATTTGTATTTTCTATATTGTCTATTATTCTTGTCCGCATTTGTTTGCGATAATATGATTTTAAGGTTTTTATTATTCCTTGGTCACATGGTTGTATTAATGATGTATTTGCTGGCAAAAATATGATTCTAATGTGTTTTAAAGATACACTAACCACGTGTGCAGGACAGTTGTCAATAAGTAAAACGGTTTTATTATTTAATTGTTTATCCCACTTTATTAACCATTCGTTAAAAATAATAACTGATGTCATCCAAGCATTTGTGTTGGCATAATAATCAACTGGTAAACATTTTACAGATTTAAAACAACGAGGATTTTTACTTTTCCCTATAACCAAAAGTTTTTGTTTTTTACCTGACATACTCGCACAACATAGGACAGTGATGCGCTCTTTTGATATCTTACAGCCTTTTGCGTTTTCATTTTTGAATAAGTAAGAATGCTCAGGCAAGGCACGATAAAATAACCCAGTTTCATCAGCATTATAAACATTGTCGGGCGTATATTCTGAAATAATTTTTGGCCATACAGTTTTTAACCAATTTTCTGCTGCCGAGAAATCCGCGTCTTTTTGTTCTCCGTACGTTCGTTTGTAAACAATATTTTCTCGTTTCTTCCAGCGATGAAACCATCCTTCTGAGGCAATAAAATTTTCTATACCCATTTTTTTTGCAAGTTCTTCAGCTTTTTGACGCAATATTGGACCATTAATGCGTGCATCATTTTTTCTAACATTAATAAACCATAATAATAATGCTGATTCAACCTGTTCTTCTTTCCCACTGCGTATCCTCTTTATGTTTGGATTTTTATTAAGTGTTGCTGAATTTTCTATTTCAACTCGTTTTTTTAATAATTTACACAATAACGGTTGGGAAATTTGTAGCTTTATAGCTGCTTCACGCTGTCCCATTTTTGGTAAATTGTCGTAACTTTGTAATATTGACAATTTATCATAAATTGTTAGGTCATTTCTTTTTCTTTTTTCACTAATTTTTACGCACACGCGACACGGATGCATACAAACGCGATACTGGTCGACGGGCAGCGACGGTACTGTCTGAATGGTGTAAGAACAAAAATGATATCAATGTGTATTGTGTATAGACATTTTTATCTTTATTATGAGCTATTCAACGAAAACTTAGACATTATTTTCTTTATCTAATAACTACATAATGATGATTTTATGACCTCAAACTGATAATATTATGCGGCGTATTGATTACAATAGCCGACATAATTTACACATATAAGTATACATCCGGCCAATACTTATACTTTTCGATAACAATAAACGTTTGATAACATTAACCGTGATTATAATAAGCGGCGACCACTGTATTTTCTTTTGTTTTCTTTTTATTGCATACCATTATTTTGAACCGTTCAAACGAAGCATATTTGCGCGTGCGCGGTGGCCATAAAACACGTCCTATTCTTAATGATTCTAATGTATATACATTACACTCGTCGAGTTATCGTACTTTATAGTTTATAATTCACAAATAATCACATATTTATTAAAAACAACCGACAACTAATAATGGTTAAAATGTACAACATTATGTACAGTATTGAGTTTTGGCCAGAAAAAGTTGCAAAAGAGTGAGCAAAAGCTGAACATTAGGTGACCAAATCAACCATCCATCACAACTAAAACACAAAATCAATACACTGTATTATTTTGTTTCATTTTATTTTATGTTCAGAGCACTTTTTATACCGGACGATGATTTTTTAAATCGTATGCTTTAGCACTTTTTCTATAATACTCGGTTATTTTGTTTTATTTTTTTTTTTTTTGTTATAAATTATATTTATTTTATTAAAAATTCAATTAGTTTTAACAATTTATTTAACTATTCAAATCAATAGTAATTTTTATTAACAATTATAGTACACGTTGTAGAAGCTGTGACGTATTATGGTTGCCGATTGTACAATATTTGCTGACTTAGTCTTTCTGTTTCACACCACTGTATATATAGTGTGTCCCGCCGGAATTTACACAGTGCGATACATCTCGTGTTAATAGAGATAGTAAAATATTATTTTTTTATATGAGCATCTTCGAAGGCAATATTGTTGACACTTGTTTGGTAAATATAGATGTGTTATTTAAGAAGTTAAAACTTTTTTATTTTTAATTTTTTTGAAATTCAAGGTAAGCCATTTAACACGTGTATGACGTTTCGGATTATTATAAATCATCCATCTGAAATCAGTCGGTCGGTTATTTTATTAAAGCTGAAGAATTAAAATTATCGGAGTACAATCCAAGACATTTTCAATTTTTACGGAGGGCCACGATATCTGTTTATGTGTACGGCGTATGCGAGCACTACGACATGGAGCAACAGCCGTCGGTCCGTACGGCGTAAAATGCTGGTTTACCCTGAGCGTAACGATGTACAAATGCATCGTGACGCGCGTATTCCATACTACCGTTTATCCGAAGTCTTGTACGACGGGAAGCGAAAAGAAAAGGGATGACGGCTCGGCCCACGTTTACTTCAAATTCATTTTGCGAAACGAAAAGGAATTACATTGATGATAAAAAAGGCCGCACGCGTTTCAGATGCCGTCGAGACATCGACGAAAGGTTGGTGAATATTTGAATACAAAATTAGTTAGTTACCGTTCACTTGGAACAATTATTTATGATTATTTGTTATTTACTTCAATTGTCGAGAGCAGTATTGGTTTTTTCCAAAACTAATAAAAAAAAAAAAACTTATATTCGTCTATATTTTGGACAATTTTACGTTTTATTAAATGCGCCGAGGGAGAGACAGCGATGGCGCGAAGGAGAGAATACAGTTTGAGTGGAAGGGTTTTTTTTTATCGCGTTACCGACCCCGGCTTACTAGCACCATTTGATTTCCCGCGTATTGCAATCTCTCCAGGCTTAAATCCCTTCGCCACCACGCCTCCGTCACCTTTTATTCTCTCCGATTTATACCTTCCCCTACATAATGCACACACACCCACACACACCCCACTGTACTTTCTGTATTCACTCACAAACACATACATGGACGAATACAGGGTGGTTGGTGTGTTTCACTGCGTGGCCTAACACGTACAAGTCGGCAAGACGAGTATTCGCTGCGTTGCACATCCGGTACATAATACATTACTTCGATCTGTTTTTTTTCCACCGCCTACACTCGTCGAAGGTAGGTAGACGGTGGTCGGCTTCTGCTCCGACTTTACCTTCGACGACCCTAAAAATACGATTTAATCTCTTGTCATATACAAATAACCCTTGCGATAATCCTTTAATATTATATTTTTCGCGAGGCCGTTTTATTATACGTACACTCCCTGCGGCCTGCGCCCTACGATTGTGCTGTGTAATATGATATATTATAATGTATACGGGATAGCTTCTCTATTATATTATTTGACTATTCCCAAAAGTTTTTTTTTTTTATTATTATTTTTTTTTTTTTTGTAAAATATATAATAAATAAAACGGAAACATTAATCATAACATTATATTATATACTCACCGAGAGGATATACATATATGTATAATATGTATTACGAATTTATATTTTTATATTATAATTTATAATATAGTCTCTCGTATTGTTGTTCAGCCGTCTAGACGGCCATACAACGGCGTGTGTATATATAATGATCATTAGGGCACGCGCGCACTGCTGCTGTTCCGTGTATTTAATAACGTATTTTCCGAAAGTAATTTATGTATTCGTTTTACTTAAAATTTATCACCGTGAGAGCCCTTTTATTTTTCGCGTTTCACTTGTACACAATTGTTTTATGCAAACGAAGTTAAAAAGTGTACCAGGAGGATAAAGCAGTTTTTTTCCGTCTGAAATGACCCCCAGTAGAACAATTCTTCTACCAAATGGGCCTCCTGTGCATACATATTTGAAGTAATAATTTTGTGAAAAACAAAAAAAAAAAGAATACCGTAACGGATTGCCTTTTTTTCAGAAAATCGTCTCGTTTACCTGTAGTACAAAAACAACCCACTTTTCGTGTACCTACATATACTCTTGAGCATCATGCGTTCGGGGGCGTATTACCTTTTTATCCGTATGGTGAAAACAATGTGTTTAGGCGAGTGTTAAAGCGGGTTCTCACCACCTGGCCTGACTCGAGTAGACTTGGTGGAAGTCGTAATTTGCTGTAAACAAGTGCACGTCAGATGACATTAATCATTTAGAATACCTACATAAAGCACACCAGGCTATTATTTCAAGGAGGACGGTAAGGGGGAGTGTTAAATAAACAAATACAGTTTTAAACGCGATTTTTAAAATGAAAAAAAAAAATAATGAACCATCTTACAGACATCTTAGTTTGATTTTGATACGTGATTTCTATTAGAAAAACAAAAAAAATTTAAAAATGTTACCCATAATATTTTCTTACAGAAAAAAAATGTCAATTTTAATCATCCCTACGGACCTCACGGACAGGCGGAATCCCGTCAAAATGTGAGGGAAAACGGATTGATGAAATACCGCTCAAACGTGTCGCTGGATATTAAAAAAAAAAAAAAACGGTGTCCCAGACGCGTTGAAAAATTTTAAAATCACCCGCCCGAACGCATTACGCTCAATCGCCCGAACACGTCATTACGAGATCACAAGACTCGCCTGAACTCGAATCGCCCATGCTCTTCCGTAGGCTTACCGCTCACTCAACACCGTGGCCAACCGTAAACGTTATACCGCATGCATACGTACGCAACACGTGAATGCGAATGACACGCGATAAACTTCCCATAGCGTACTATTACCATACGCGTGAGGCGTACACCGCACCGGGCTGATTTGTTATAATTTGAATTATTTAAGATCTGAAAACAACGAGGAGTTCACGCGACAACGTTCACCGAACAACGTACCGTACTTGAACGGTAAAATATATTTATATTATATATTTCGTTGCGCCGTCTACGAGTGTTTGAAAATATTCCTGCATCTCCGTTACCGTGTGATGATTGCTGTCGTGACGGGAAACTGAATACCGTGCACGCGGCTCTCACGTCTCCGTTCTGTGCCTGTAAGTATAGTGTATTATTAGTTTTAGCGTTAAAACTAAATGTTTCGACGAACCAACTCGCTTTCGTGAAAACGATTCCAGTTCACGGCTTACTTAATAAAATCGTCAGTATCTATTTAGAATGGGAACGCTGCGACGTACCTACTAGTTGCTCATTATTTTCAGTGGTTTATCAATTACCTCCCTGGCTCACGGTGTACCTCGCATGTATCACCGGAACGTGTTATTATTATTTCTGTAATGTCCGGACTAAAATGCTCTAAAAATCATCGAAAATGCTTGAAAAGTAGCGAACAATGACATTATGAAATGCACTTGACTACAAAAATGTCGATATATATTTTTATTGTTTCATTTGTAATTATAAATTACTCGATTATAATATACAAAAGAAAAAATTGACATTTTTTAGGGAAAAAAAACTGAAATTTGGATAATTTGACTTTATGTGTCGACGATGGTGTAAGATAATATTACAAATCAATTAAATTTAAATAATCAATCCATATTTAAAGTATAAACATGCACTGGAATTCGTGAGATATGCGATCTTAATACAAAATAACCGACGAATGTTCAAAAAAATGCTCTAAAAATAGAAAAATATCGAAAAATACGACACTAAAATTTCACCTTCGAAGCATTTGCTACACAAAACGAGTTATGTACTTGCAAAACATTGTCAAACCTTAAAATCACCTCAAAGAACACGCACATTATCGGCCCTTATTATTGGAAATCGTAAAGCATTGCCAGCGGACAGAAATGTATAAATTCTTTTGGTTAGTCAGCGTGGCCAAAAGTAACGCGTGATCCGAGATAAAATACGTATTTTTAAGCCACCTATTCGGCTAGTACTTACCGACTGCGTCCGGCCACTCTCGATTTGACGGGCAGCGTTTACAAATTAACTGTTTTGACAATGCATTGTTGGTTTTACGTTCGTGTACACGACGAGGTCTAAATGATTGTACCCACGGCCAAAGTGTGCATTTGGTGTCATCGGGTTTAAGTGGTATTATTGCAGGGCGATATTGGTTCTGGGCAATAAGCTTGATACGCTACAGTCTGTGCCCACTAAATAAATATAATTCGCCGTCAAACTATCGATTTGTTTTTAATACAAATGAAAACGCGATCTTGTTGCAGCGTGAATTATGGAAATACTACGTTGCCTACTTCTTCACGAAAACCGCGAACAAGCGTCAAAACCACACCCGCTGCACGGAGAAATATTTTACATTATTATTTTCGTCGAGTACTTTTTTTTTTTTTCACCATCTTCTTAAACTTAAGTGCACTGCTGATAAATGCGATTCCTTTGAAGCGTCTTTCTTGTCCGCTTTGATTATACTAATATTGTTTAATGATGTTCCCCGCGCAACTTCTGCTAATCGAAAAAGTGCTCATGGCAAAAAATCATTAACGTTCTTGCCGCATCGCCGCTGGGGATTCGAATTAAAGTAATTACCATGTAAACCAAACGGTATTACGACCTATCAACGTTGTAGTACATATTATACAGTTAGTATTGTTGTATCACGTGCCATGTGTATTGTAGCTTATAGATAAACTAGATCATTATAGTAATTAGTAATTAAAGATGACCAAAACATTTTTAAATTGTAAAACAACTAATTCCATAGAGCGGTCTTAGACGGCATTATGATACGACGCAGTACCTGCTTCTAATACGCAAAATAGAATTAATATAAAAAGGTAACCGAAGTGTTAAATGTGGCCTCACTTTTACTTGTTGTTGTGGAAGTCCGTATGTGAAATCGCCAGTCTTCAAACCTACTTTTAACTAAACAAGTCTACGTTTAACAAACTTCAATTATACTCAACGTTGTGGTTTTTTTTTTTAAATATTGTGTTACCCGTGTACATACGTTCACGGAGGGCTCACTACAGTATAGTGGTGGACTATGTGACAACACCGTTGCGTATGGTCACCGTATGGTACGCATGCGCGTGAAGTCAGCGACATTACTTACGGATAAGTTTCCGTGTCTTGCAAAATACGCAATAATAAGCGATTGATTACGAGCTCTACCGATACAGTTATTATTGTTCTTAGACCGTTCGAATACAATTGATCATTCCGAAGGCTATTTCCGTTCCCGCTGACACGCGACGTCGCATTTTAACGTGCGTTCATTCGTCGTCGGAAGTCTAACGAACTCACGAATTAATTTACTTATAGTTAAACGGGACTACCACTTTTACGGTGAATTGTGTGGCATACATATAACTTCCTCAATGCATAATAATAAAAGGTATAATGAATAACCTAATATACAACAAATTATAATAATAATAAGAATAAAAGATAAATAATAAAGTAATACTCGAACAATTATTCATTAAAGATGCCGGTCAACAGTGGCATAATTTATATTTAAGTAACATTTCATTTATACGATTGACTTAAACCTAAAAATTCTGCGAGGCGTACATAAAGTATTTTATCGATATTATGTCGGTGACTGATACAGCTCAGACGGCGCTCGATGAAAAACGTCCATTCGCGTTACCATTTATGTTTCACGGTTACCGTGTTTTAACCGGGTTAGGTCTCTTCCTACCCTCCTGCGCCGTCTCAGGAAAACGCTTTTCGGAGTTATAAAATCCGTTCGAGCGTCTTCAGATTAAAAATCAAATAAACACGAAACCACTGTTGTTTCAGCAGACGTCCTTTTCGGATTTTCCCGCTGTTTTCCCGGAAAACGGGCCGTTTGTTCGTCGTCGGTTGAATTTCTCGGAACTCCCTAGTGCGGTATGATAACTGTCGCTCTTGAATACACAATAAATCCTTATATACCCTGCAGATCACTGCTGTACGATTGTTCGACGTGCGAATCGCTGTCCTCTTTTTCCACCGAACGTGATTCAATTCCCTAATACTGTGCCTGTGCGGCAATATTACAATTCACTAAAGAAACGTTGTTTTGTCCAAAAATAATTTTTATATAAATTATAGCTGTACGGCATTGTAGAAAAAGTTGCGTTTTATAGACCCTTTATATTTCAAGTTATTTCGATGAGCAGATCGTCTTTTGTTGAAGGAAAAGAAATGTATTACCATGCATTGTTTTTAAATGCTATACCTTGTAAGTCCTGTTTAATACAATGATGGATATTTTACTAGTAATATGTTAACGTAAAAAGTCAGTTGTTTTGAAATCAAAATTGGTGGATTAGAGAAAAATACAAAATTTGTTATTTAGGTACTTTCATGGGCAACCCATGGAAATGAAAATAAGATTCCAAAAATATCGATTAAACGGTATTTTCTCTCGGCTTCCCATTCGGTAAGGGCCGGGTTAAAATCCTTTCTTGTCTCACCATTAAACATTTATAGAGTTTTACACCATCAATATTTCGTGTATCAATGTCAAGTGGTTCGATCTTAGCGTTGACGAGTAGGTGTATATCTTGCTTTACGTACCGTATCGCAGTGGTGCCGGTGAGTACTAGTTGGGATATCGTCCGGATATTATACGATAAACGTAATTCGCTTGCAATGATACGCTCTATTCGAATCGTCAGACGTCGTAGATTTGTAATGACATTACACTAGTTTCGGTGTATGTTCGCGAACCGAAAAAACGATAATGTCGCGCTGCTGATTGCGTTTTGGTGTCGGACATACGCACGCGTGTGTACAATTAAAAGATATATCACGTCGTTGCACATGACACCCGGTTGCCCGCGTAGCCCCTCGTCCGATTACTTGTTCTATTCGTACAAAACGGTGGTTTCCGTAACATCATATAGGCTTAATGCGGTCGGATGGAAAGTTTTCCGAAATTGGACGTAAACGTTCCGCGACATTCTCATTATCTAATGCGAGTACGCAGAGCGTTAACGAAATCAACGGCGGCGGCGGTCGAGACCGGCAGTGTACTCGGGAACATTTATTTTTAAGATAATTTTTTTTTTCGGTCCGTTCGTGTCCCGGCCGAACAGTGCGGTTGGTGCGTCGTACGCGAATCGAATCGAAAAATTAACGAATAAATTAAGAATCGGTTGGATTTAAGTACGACAGTGCGCATCGACGGCCGCGGGTATCCCCTACCCATCGCGTTCGGTAAAATTATCCACTAATCCATTCGTAAGTAATACAAGTTTTTGTGTAGACTTGTAGAAAGAAAAATACAAATACTTTTCATCTTAAGAAAATTGTTCATCGTCCAGAACAATATATTATGTATCCCGACTGATTAAAATAATTCAACAATGGGATCACTTAAAAACCGTTGTTGCTAAATTGGATTACAGGAAAGCTTCCGGTGAGATAAACGGGAAAAAAACTGAGGAAAAAATAAATACCCGCTGCAGTAAAAAGGCCAGGTAAAAAAATACCCGAGGAAGTAATGCCCGCGAGAAAGAGAGAGAGAGAGAGTGAGAGGGAGAGAAATAATAATGTAACGAAGACATAATACCCGAAAGAAAACATTCCGGGAAAAAACCCTAATACATTTTTCTTTGTGCGAGGTGTACGTACGTATAATACGAGGAACTATTTAATTAATAATACAAAAAAAAAAAGAATGTTATAGCTATATAACATAGACAGCATTAAAATAAATTTCGCTTGCATTAATAATTCTTAAAAATAATAATACAACATCTAAGAAATGAATAATCGCAAGTGCATTTTGTTTACCGTCGAGTTTCTTTAGGATTATAAAGCCGATGTAATAGAATTTACGCTCGCTTTACAATATTTCAGATGAGTTGGGTTTAAATTGAATTTGAAAGCTAAAAAAATTGTTTGAAAAGTTCATTTCATATGATATATGACAATGAATAATATAATATTATTGATCTACGTATTTTATTTTTATTTTTCTACAATCCATTGCATTTCGCTCGTAAGCAATCAACTAACCGAGCATTGGAAACAACCGCGCGTATATACTGTATAATATACGTTACAATGCAATATAAAGTTGATAAAATACAGAACAATATTTCGTAATTTATTATCGCTCCGCACGATCTAAATTATTATATTTTACTATCCAAGAATTTCACTTATATATACGCGTCTGTATTATTGTCCTGTTACTGCTGTTTATTAGACATTTAGAGATTTATCGGTACCTACAATACACAGTTCCACGCTCGCGAAAAGTTTTATTCGTTCGGCAAAAACATGACGTGTACGAGGCTCGTATATATTATTATGTTATTTCAGTCGCGAATTCATCTCGCTTGTCTCGTTAAAAAACTATCAAAGCGTTCGCGATTTGAAAAAAATACCGACGATTAAAATGAGTTTCAACAACAAACCGTGAGTGATTATCATTTCATTAATTTAAGCATATAATTAGCTTTCAGCTTTTGTTCCAAATTCACAACGGGCACTTGGCTTCTGAAAATTATGCAATTATATTATGATTACTCTGCCCGCGAAGGCGTTACCGAGAATCGGTTTGCAACTTTTCTTGAAATAAGCATAATATTGTTATAACACTCGCAGAATGCCATTTCATACGTGGTCGTCTTCGTGACTATCTGTTGTGAATAGATAAGTGAAACATAAAAACTGTAAATTCTCAAGTTATACAATTGGTTTAATATTCTTTTAGTATTTGTGATGTATGTCGGCTGATATTATTAATAAATCATCATCGATAGCCGTAAAAAGAATAAAAAGAAAAGTTTTCTATGAGATTGAATAAATTAAGTTGGGAAAAAAACGTTGGTCAATTATTATACAATATACTATTCATAGTAGATTATGATCAATTATAATGCTTATAAATTTGTTCATTTTACTATGTTTGCTGAAAGAGCTGTATAATCCATCTGCCGATTTATATATCACCGCGTCTGTCAGGAGTTCTTTGAGACGGTTTATCGGCACGTCCTTTAAAATTTAAATCTTTTGAAATGAAAGCGAAGTTTAACTTCTATGTTTTATTTTGCTCTGTGAGTCTCATCGGTGGCAGGGGGTTGACGATTGATCGCAAAATCTGTCCATCGGACTTATAACTCGGCAGCCCTACAAGTCACTAGACTTGTGAAATTGAAAACGGTGACCGTTTGCTGGCTCTAATAGTTATGATGAATATTGAAATTCTGACTTTTTAGGTTATTCGTGCAACGATGAGCACCCGGGGTCGCATCGCGAATCTACCGAAAGACTCTCGAAAATCTTGGCATGGATCACAATGTTGGTTATGGTCAACTTGACTTGTGTTCGGTGATCAATGCAGAGGGGAGGGACAGTAGTAACACCTCTTCTCCTAAGTTTCGGGTTCGTAGTGGTAACACGGAGCTGCAACGTATTCATATACCTCATACATACTAGTATTGGTGGAATGTTGTTATAGTTTTCGCAGTCAAACGTGAGTTCACTGTTTGAGGGGTTTTACCCAACTACGCGACGCACGTGCATTACGACCTTATATGATTGTGTTTAAGGATAATGTTTAAGGTCCGAGGAACGTTGTATTGTTGTATTTTTACTGTAGCATCATGTGCGCACAAACACATCAGAATATATTCTTCACAGTTCCCTATCTGTAGATTAGGAAACAAAAGCGACTCCTAGTAACCAACAGCCGCATTTCGGGACGATTCCGAATCCCTCTGTACTAACGACGATCGATAACCGCGGAAGTCGTGACGGCTATCGGTCTATTCATCGCAGACGTGAAACAACCACCGAATATTCGTCATATCGACAAGAACAATTTAAGCGTTGACACCGGACCTCAGCAATATTCGATTAACGCAAACACCGCGTAGTGGTGGCCGCTTTCGGCCTGTGGCGGGATAGAGCGGGGTCGTCTCGTTGAAAACAAAAACAAATATCGTCGTCGACCCCACGTACACCGAGATACCATCGTAGTAGTTATAATAATAATAATAATATTAATGAAAACATCATACTACAAACCCGTCGTCGGCAGCCTACCAGCAAGAGTCCGACACATCCGGAGGGTCTTAGCCTGAAGGCGACCCGGCCGGTCGGTCAAGCACCATATCCGTCTCCGCAGGATCAAGCGCCGAGGAAAGCTGTTTTCTCCGAATCGCCGTCCGTGATCTAATCCTTCGTGACTTAAATAATATGTCCAACCCGCGGCGGCAGTGAGGTATACACCGCTTACCATGCTCCAAGGGTTCGTCCATCGGCGAGGTACGTGAGCTCGGGTGACGCGTAGGCCGTTTCCGGTCTGGGTTTCACAGGACTTCAAGATGACTGTGACGGAGTTCCGTTGGAATAAGGTGCCAGGCCGAAGGCGCTTCATTTCAACATCTCGGTCGAGTGAACTTTGCGTGACCATCAATATTCGTTGAAATGCACGATTTCGTTAAAATTTCATTTTCTAACGCTTATAAAGTTGTTTGCGACTTTCCAATAAACATTTTTTCTATTTGCTACAAAGAAAATTGTATGAAAAATCCTGTACCCATGAAATGTATATAAATTAGTGAAGGATTCAGTGTGATGTTTAGACATTTGCCACCCTGGAGCAACGAAATAAAAAAAAAAACGTTATTAAAAGTAAATACCTAATTAAAATGAAAAAAAGGTTCTTTATTTTTACGTTATATAGACTAGTGATTCGTTTGGGGCGGTTATGTCGCTCTTCTGTTACCCCATATTTTATGTATACGCGTTCCGTTAGAAAATCTTGCTCGGAAGAACTCGTTAGGCCCCGGCAAAAGGCTGCAAGACGGAGGAGTAAAGCACTATTTTCTATTTTTCTAACAATGATAGATTTTTGCTACGGGCACAACCGATGATTTTTATATGACCGATTTCGCGTGACCACATAGCAGCTAATACTGCGGTATATAAAACGTGATAAAAGTAATAAATTAACCATAGTAACCTTAAACAGTAACCATACCTACCGGCGAAAACATATCCACGATTCGAGGTTTCACTGTAAAGCGGAGTATGTTTTTTGTCTTTTCTCCGCTTGTCCGTGGACTATTGCAAAATGTTGAACCGTGCGAGCAGTGAACGCAATAGACTAAATACTGCTCGACGAAATTTTTTCTCTTTCACTCGCGTCCCATTAAACACGTACAATGACGGTTTGTAATGACACCGTACTTGCACACAATCTGTTTCATAACGCTATACAAGTGTATGGACGGGAAGTAGCTAGGATGATAGATGGTTTCCCGGTTTTCCAACAACTGCCCACACGCGTTGTTTCCACGAGTTAACCGTTTCACTAATCACGATGCAATAGTCCACTGATGATTGATTGAACTGAGAACATTATGTGATAAGATTTTAATCGATCGTCGGTGGAAAATAAAAACGCTTCGGAAGTATAATAAGGGCACGAGATACGTTTCTGAGTAAACATTCTAACAGAAACATAATTTTCATACGGGCTGCGGTAAAGAAGGGTTCGCGGACCGTAGTTGAAATACTACTTTGATACGGTCAAAACCCCTTATGGCCACCGCATCGTTTGGGATACGCATTTTTCTCTCCACCTCACTGAACCCATACTTGAGATTAAAAAAAATAATGTTGCCAAATATTAAACATGTGATTACTATGTAATATCACGGCCGGTCCCGAAACTCTATCAGTTTCCGTCTGGTTCGCGAAATCTGTTATCCTGATTAGCACGTGATTTCGATAAAAAAAAACATTTAAAATTACGATTCAAATATTGGATATAAATTGATCTTTTCGAACAAATTCGTTTGAAAATAGATTTCAAATACTGGATTTATATTGATTTTTCCAGGGATGGGTCGATTGCTGTATTCGTCGCTTGAACCAATGCGCTATATTGAAAAAACAATCCCGAATGAAAGTGGTTGTGTAGACCAGTTTACATTTCTAAAAATGATCGGTATAGTAGTTTATTACAATTTGTTAACATGGAAGGTTTAACTTTCGCATAAAAAAAAAAAAAAAATGTTTTGAAAATTATGAAGTTTCTATTAAATGCTTATACCGATTTAATGTTCGTATATAATTGCGTGATATTAAAATGATTAATTAAACAGTAATAAATACATTTTAAGGAATGACTCAAACAATATGTAACGTTATAAGTAAGTAAAGATAAGGTTAGGAAAATTAATATAGGAAGATGTAAATTTTAAATTTAATAAATCAGCCGCCCGAGGGCAACAGCCCCGTGCCATAAGTACGGCCCTGGCCTGACCTTTATACTAAATACATCGGACCGTGTACTTGTGTACGTGTAAAGGAGTGGTAATTGATCACCACGATATCTTGTCGCAGGTATATAGTCTGCGCGCGAAAAACAGTACACGGTCCGCGAGAGGAGTTTGAATATCATTTGTATTGCCCCCGGGGTTTCGAAACCAAAACGAAATTAGCAATATTACGTTCAAACTATAGTGAATATATCAGTGTTTTCATAAAACAAACAAAGAATGGAAAATAACTGCGCAGAAAAATTATTGAAAAAGTTTTTATTTGCATTCAATTAATACCGGTCGAGATGATTCTATCGAATAATAAATTGGAAACGCCCGTGGCCCGAGTCCGTGTTTTGACTCTCGTCGTCGAACCGGGTCGCGACGTACCACACAACGGTTCGGCGAAAGTTTTGATGAATATGTAATGCGCTAGGATTGTAGTTAAAACCTAAGCGATCGGAGTAGATTTCAACGCGGTCTTGACGAACGTCTGAACACGCTTAACGGACACCCGATATCGTTCACCTGGGCGCAATATTATTATTGCGCGGTGCGGAATTCAAAGTTTACCAGCCACCCGATGAAATATCGTCGTACATCCGTCACCGATATTATTTATAATTTATTTATTCGGTTTAATGCGCGTTGTACGGCGGTCGTCGATCCGATCAAATGCAAATACTTTTCAAATTAATTCGAATACTTCTCCGCCTGTTTTTTTCCGAACGATATTATATTATTCGACAACCGCCACCACCATCGCCACCGCCGCCACCACTGCCGCTGTGTATGCATATATTATTAATCACGTTCTCCCGTTCCCGCTGTACAAAGCTCTTATTTTTTAATGGATATTGTTACAACTTCTTTTCCGGTGATTACAAGTAGATCGTTGAAATTTATTATTTAGGATTTATAAATTCGAAAATAACCGTTCTTAATTAGAGCGCAAACACGAATCTTTTCGCCTCGGAACAAAGTTTGAAATAAATCCACCGACGCACGAGGTTGCGTTCTAATCGGAACGCGCTCTATTCCAGCTGTAAATTATTTAACAATTATTATCCCATCGGTTAGAGTATCCGGCAAACGACTATGCGCTCTCGTGTTCTGCGTACGGTATACGAAAACACAACGTCGTAAAATCGGCAACGCCAGTCGGTTACAACCATAACTTATTCACCCAAACTATCGCAGCAAACTCGGGTTCGCGGGTACGACGTTCAAACGTATAATGACAGGAACGAGCGCTACGGGCGGGACATTTCTAGGTAGAAAATAAATAAAATGAAAACATTTTTTTATTCGTTTTTTTATTACAAGCGTGTGTACGAGTTTGAACGCTGCTCGCGACCAAGATGACGATTCAATTGCACTCGTGTTTGCGTTCCGACAACTATTTTTCTAGTATTTTATATACGATATTGTGTATCAATAGAAGACATTTTAATAACTCCGTTCTGTTTAAACATAATTCGAGAACACAAACACTTGAAATCCCCTCTTTTCACGTTGTACTCGTCGACGTATACAAATATTATACGCGATATATTTTCTTCAACTGCTCTTTGACATTTTTTAATTGATTTCCGACGGGAAAAAATATTTATTTTAAATAAAGCCAATATCAACTGCTTTGTATTAGCATTCATTATAATGATATTATTATCTACTGTATACTGTACTTTGTATATAATCCTTGAATTCCTGTTGAAAAAGATAAAATTTCTCTTACAGACATTTATTTTGTCTTGATCGATTTGATATTAATAACATTTTCTGTAGCTGGTTGCATTCTTCCCGAATCATACCATTCCTATATTATCCTAGTTGTTAGTAAAAAAATTGGTTGAATGAATTACATAAGCATAGTCAACAAGAAATTTGTTTAAAAAAGTTAAGTTTATTGTGTCATCATGTGCACAACCAAATATCATTACCAGTTCCTTGGTTTATCGAAGTTGTTCCCAAACTGTAAGACGCATCTCCTTTTGGAGAATCGAAAAAAATTGTGAACATTTATTATTTTTACCACATCGCCATACAAGTGAAAATATTTGAAAATTTCAAAAGTGAAGAGTCAAATAGTTATTGTGACATGTGTCTTGTTTCGTTTTATTTATTCGTTGGAAGCACAATAATATTTAAAATACACATTTTTATTTTGAGGATCACCTTTTTCAGCTTTTTGTACATATATAGGCTTATGATGTATAGGTATTATAACAGTCTAGATTAGAATCAACAGTTCTTATTATAAATTTACTATAAACTAACTTTATTTTAATAATTATGGAAATTAATAAAACTGCAATCCCATATTACGCACTTACATTATTTTATTGATTTTCCTAGCTTAAAACTTATAAACCTATCTTATTTAGATATTTTTTTCCATATTTCAATATAAAGTTTCTTTAAAATAAAAATCTGACGCAGCAGACCCTTTTACACTGAGAACTATTTTTTTTTTTTGAGATGATACGTTGGTTTAAAGTGACAAATACAGTGACCAACCGTCCCCGTATCTCAGCTGACCTGTGAGTTTCGCTTATTTATTAGATTCTTAGAGTTTTTTAGTATAATAAGTGTGCTATTTTTCGAGACTTACAGACCTAAAATTCCTAACTTTACATTTTAACTAATGAAAACCAAACGTGGGGAACTGATTAACTTTATTCGCTAGAACTTGATAAGATCTTCTTCATTTGGCATTCCACCGGTCTCAAGCTTAAGCGCTGAAACTTTTAATTGATTGATTATTAAAAACGTTTCAATAAGATTCATAAGATTCCATATCATAAAGTCTCTTCAATTGGAATATCAGATTTTCTTTTATTTCCGTCAAGCACCCCCTCTTCCCCACCCCACTACTTACCTACTCATTTAGTACGTCTCGATTGCTTAAACATAAACATTTCCATTCATTAAAAACTTTTAACGTTACGCAAAGTGTTTTTTGGCGCTACACCTCGCTCGCAAAATAATATAGCATCCTCTCCACCTCATTTACGTAATTTATATAGATTTATCACGGTGCTTTTTGTCAAATAATCGATATCAGTGTAAACAGCAAACGTGTGAAGTTTCCGTGTTGTTTTCAACTTAATTCGAACTGTAGACACTTTTACACGGAAAGCACTCCGAGGTTAAGTAATCAATTTTGATTCAGCGAGTTATCTCTGGGTTCTCGAATTTTACGCGATAAAAACATTTTTAAATGCAAACTTTTATAACGAGCATCAAAGAACCATTTTGGAATGCTGCCGAAACTTTCAAAACGATATTCCTCTCGTGTAATATCAATTCTAGATTATTGTTGTGCTTCAAGGCGGAACCTCCTACGCAACACCCACGTCCACCCACCCAACCATATAATACAAAGCGTTTTCGGTCGGCTTTGGAAGTTTATCAGGTACCTTCGTTCTCGCTTTGCTACGTCATACAACCGTAATTAAATTTCATCGTATAGACAACGCGAATTCTTCCGACTTTGGTTTTCGACGTTTACTCATAACTCGCTTGACGTTTGTATCGTGTTTTATACCGGTAACCTCGCGTACAACGAAGCACAAGTCTGTTAATTCAACTATAGTTAAACTATAGACACAGTAGTCTATATTAAATGTTATTAAGATGAAGAGTAGTAGATAAAGTTCAAACTATGATTTAACGTACTTGTTTTTGGTTTTGTTAAAAATCGTTTCTAGAAAAATATTTATAGGACGTGATTCGTATAGTGATTAATATACATCGTCGGGTTGCTATTCTTGCAGGAAAAGTATTTCTGGATGCAATTCGTGTGCAGCTTCTACAAAGGCCGTAGGTTCGCATGCTACTGAAGCAGGTTTTAGAAATTCATGTGTTAGAATACGCGAGTCTTAGAGTATAACATTTTATAAAATCCATTCTTAAGAAAATAAAACTTTAACCTTTTTCATTACAGCATATAATTAAATGTATTAAATGTAGCTATAATTTATACATTTTAAAATCAAAAAAAGTTCAATGTTTTTGAATAATAATATTATTTTTAACACTTGAGAAAATTATGATTATATTTAAGCAATACCTCTAATAGTTTTGTCTAAATCATAATTTAAAATAGCATCACGATACGTACAGTGTATAGATGGTGGGGCTGAATTACCGTGAATGTACAACGAAACGCTGTAATTAGGCGCCCTCGCTCAGTTTAAACGTGTGTATATATGTATAAATAACTAATAATTTCCGAGGGTTTTTATCCATAGCCACGGCGGCTCATTGTGATGCCGACTACGACGACGACTATGATTAATAACATAATTACCTCCGTGATACCCACAGTGTGATTTAATCGTCCGAACTGCATGTATATATCTTTTGTATAATTACATGATATACAATAATAATACGGGCCCGGGCAGTTAACCCCCGACGCCTCATCCCTCGCCCGTCATTCAGTTCCCGCGAACGACCCACAAACGCATGTCGATTAAAAAGCTGGCTCGAACCGACTAATTAAATAATGTAAAAAAGAACCGGAGCGGGTAAAACTGCTGCAGCGCACCATTACGTTTAGCTGGCGGACGGGACCGGAAATCGCACCAGATTTGCAAAAAGGGGTTGTTGTATGTTATTATCGCGCGGTGTTATGGTACCAAAGTCCGCGGGCCACAAGTGGCTCCATCAAATTTGTTCTCGGGTCCACAGAACTAAAACAAAAAAACTGAAAATTAAAAATATAAAACTATATATAACATATAAAACTACAAGTTGTAACACAAGAAAATATCGTTATAAATATATATTTGTTTTTTTTTTAAACATTTAATTTCTTCGGTTTTCGCATAGCTAAAATGTGTACGTTCCATTTGCATTTGGAACCTGGGAGGAATAAAAATAATGAAATCGTATGCGATAAAAATAAGTACTCTGTGGAAGTCCGGTCGAACCGTATTGACGCGCGAAAATGTTTTTTTATAATATGAATTCAATTGAACGATATTACCTCGTATCTTCACCTTTTTTGTTGTTAATGTTATTATGATATTATTAGTTTATATTTTAGAATCAAAGATACGGCTACAGTAATAAGTAAGTAAGATTTGGATGCAATGCCATTTGGTTTCCCGATGTTTCAAAATGTTACTTCTTAAGTGGAAAATTTAAATAAATTAAATTAAATTTAAATGTGTTATAACTGACCACTTTAACGTTTTTTTTCAATTTTCCAGCGATTCCGAGGCATTATTTGACAGCCTAAGAGTACTTTTCGTGAATTCTTAACCTTTGTGATGGAAAATAAAATATTAATTATCGGTGAACAAAATCATAGTCCATTGCGCTTGAAAATGTACAGCGAAAACCATGATAGCTATATGCTACACATTTAGACATATATAGGTACATTGGCACCGAATAGCCTACGGGTGGGTGGCTGTAATACGATCTCAACTTCGATAGAAAATGTATACAATGTAGTTGTAATAAACTGTGAGTGCACCGAGTGAAATCGGTGACGCGTCAATTAACGTGAAAATGGAAATCGTGTGGAAGAAAAACATAATTGGTCAAACGCACTGCAGAGTACTTCGGTGACTACAAATTTCAAAAGTTCTAGGGTAAAGTTTTAATCAAACAATAATAAAGAAAAAAATTACTGATATAATGAGGAAACTGACAGCTATGAGTTTCCGAAACATTTTTTTAATATCATGCCATACGTTTTTTCCACGTGTACGATGACGGAATAAGGAACGCGAGATCGACCGACTAGAAAATTAAAACAGATTTTCATTACCTCCATGGCTTTCGGCGTTTGGGACGTTATCGAGAATGTTCGCGACGTCGCCATTGCCACTTCACGTATTGAGCTGCACAGAGAGGGATTTGGCTGAACAGAGGAGATGAGAGACGCGGTCGGAGAGTAAGGGAAACAAGTGAAATCGACTCCTCGTGATGTGTTTAAAAATTTAACATCGAAACTATGTCAAACGAATTGTATTTCTTTGAAGACGAAACCTTCGTGGCATTAACACGTTACGACCGGAATAATAAATAATACGTTGCGGTAGACGGCGGTTATGGGTGGGTCAGGTCGGGTGCCATGACGTGCGTAGAGCACAAACGGAACACGACAACCGAACGCGTGCACGCGCCGCGTCACAGACGGTCACCGATGCGACTGCAACTGCAACGATGGCCGGACAAATGTGCTCCCGCGTGCGCTAATGAACACGTGAATGCATCGAAATTGCATACACGGCACGCCGTCCTATCGACCAATATCCGAGATAATATACTCATCGTCACATTCGGAGATACGGCGTTAGTGGAGTTTGGCCCACTCGGAAAAGCGTTTGTTTAATCGAGTGAACTTGGAGTACCGGAGTAGAGTGGAAATTAAGAACGCGCTACGGCGGCTGCCGGTGAGGTGGAGCGAAAAATATAAATAAATAAATAACGTTATACTTACACGTCGTTTTACTCGCACGCGCGGAGATGTTATCAGCTCACAGAGCAGCGGCGATGACTGCGGCAGGGGGTAGTGCTCCCCGAACGAGCAGAAGACGACCAGGACGGGTGGTTAGTGTGAGGGTGTACCGAGGGGGTGCGGCACGGCGAAAAATAAAAAGTGTGCGCGTACGTGTGCGCGAGTGTGTGTGCATAAAATGTGCGCATACTGCACCCGAGGGGCGGCGGTGAGATGAAGGTCGCGTGCGATGGTGTACACGTGGGGTAGAAATCGGACGAAGTTCCTCGCTGTACGTTAGGTGGAGGTGGCGTCGTCGGCTAGAAAAGTTCACATTTATTTTATTCAACCGGCGCCGCGCGCGTGACGACGGGGTGAAAAGAACCCGACGAGGAGCTGCAGGATTGCGGGGGATGGAGAAAATGTACTGGTGAAAAAAGTCTAGCAACTCACGCACACACACACTGACATACAACTCGGTGGCGGCGGCGAAGATATAAAAAGGTCGGCGGCGAGTCGTGTCATGAATATCATATTGGTTTTTCGATGTGCCGTTCTCTCCCCCTCTCGACCCCCACCCCCACCCCCTCGCCCAATCTGCTCTTAATTCTTTACGCGTATGTTAAAACAATATTATCACGGTGATCATATATATCACAACCGGCGAGTCGGCTGAAATTAATATTCGATACGTTCGTGCAATACAGCTGTGTGTTGTACACCTGCGCTGCGAGAGCCCGTTAAACAAAGATAAACCAAACGCTCACGTACCATAACGCGATTTTCACACGGACGCGCTACAGCGTTCGCAGGTACTGCCGAATCGTTCAGCCGGAAATCGACCAAAAATATTATAAAGTTTTCCCTCTGCGGAGACCACCCGACGAACGAGCTGGAATACCGATATAAATGCATAAGTGTTTCGATAGTGGCCGATTATTTACACGGTTCTGCTGCCGCGAGTTTACGCTAGGCAATAAAGGGATGGGCCCTTCTGTGGACCGAGACAGACTTAAATAGTTTGCCATAAGATGAATTCAGAGTCTAATATTAAAGGTGAACTTGATTTTCAAAATGCGATTGATGAATTATTATTTATAAAATATTATTAAAATAAAAAATTAACTCACGTTTATATTATCTGTTCTTGTAACGCAACTATCATCGATTTAATTGTGTTTACAGTTTATTCTTAAATAAAATTAAACGAGTAACAATGAAAACATAATAGTTGTCATAAATTGATAAACCAAAAATTGTATTGTCTTTTTTATTCATGTTGTCCCCGCACAATGCAAGTGCCCCGACCCAAGCCACCTATACTTAAGTCCGCCACTTCATTATACATATGATTACTGTTTTTCGATTATCGTATAAGTATCAAAAATGATAAAATATTAAGGGCGTTACAATTATTTGGTTACCTATAGAGATCGGTCTCACGATTCCGTCCACTGAGAAAAGATGGACTATTTTTATTTCGACAGTTACAAGTTTATAGTAAAATGTACCTGATGGTGAACAAGTGTACTAGGATTTAGAAATCATCGTAAGTTCTGAATTCTGATAGACGTTACCGATGACCTAACTTCACTAGTAAACGACTCAAAGTCTTGTGAAACTCTACCGACGTAAACGAAGCAGAACAAAGTAGTCATGCTCCTCTGTGAACGATTCGGAAACCGTCTCCATAACAGTGCGAACTCATTAATCATTACAATTGCAGAGAATACCTATCTCTGTCCTCAAACGGAAATGGTGTAGGATCACACGACAGGATATGTCTCAAACCAATGTTCCGTCAATATGTGTAAGGATTTCTTCGTCAACCCGAACACTGATTATTATTCATATCTTATTATAATTTATATATTTATCTAGCCATGTACGTAATATTTTATGTTCTGTACATTTTATGTAGTATATTTATGTTATTGTAATATTTTATTCATAAAATGAACCTATAATACATGATTTTCTGGGTTTTAAAAAAAAATATATTTTTTGAAAAAATGATACTGAATCTAAAAAAAAGAATTCAAAATAATGTATTTTTATTATTTTATATATTTTTAAACTATTAAATCGTGTGTAACCCATCAAAAATAATGTGAATTAGTGATAAGATTTTTATTTTTATCATTTTTTTCATATGAAAACATTTATTACACTTGAATATAACGTGAAACTTTAAATTTATATTACAACTCACTTAAAAAAATTAAATCAAACTAAAATGCTCATCTGAGTACACAGTTAAAATTATAAAAATTATGCATTAATTTTTCATTTTCTCCACCGCACACTGTATCCAAAAAGCAGCAAACCAAAAAATGTAAATGATAATAAAGGCAATATACATTTTGTTATAAAAATGGCTTCAACTATACCTGTTCATGATAATGATTTTAACAATATGTTTTCTAATTCAGTTTTGTACAGATGGATTCAACACGATAAACACAATGGAAAAAGGGAATGGATAACATTGTGGGTATAGTGATTATTTAACATATGATAAATATTTGGTTACCATGGTTGTAACGGTAATATCTCCATGGTGCATTAAGGATAAAATATGAAAAATACTGTTTGTTTTTTATTTTTTTTTTTCAAATGAAATTGGTCTGTAACTAAATGTCACCGGTCGGTATGCGTTGTAGCTGGGTTAAGAAAAATATAATTATCTCTTATACAACAGCTCTTTATGTTTTATAATTGATGATGTGCGCTTGGGAAAAGTAAAAAGTTAATTGTTGCACAACAGGCCAATTGGAGATAGGATCGGATAAACGAAAATTCATATCCTTACCAATTACCGAAGATTTACTTTTAAGCCGTTCGCGATCGAGTCCGCTGCAGAGATCAGCGCTAGCCATCACGTGCTGTGCGTTATTGCGGTCGCTAGGGTATATTAGATTTTCGCGTCGTCTCTCGCAGTTAATCGAAATACAGCTGCTGCGTGGGCGGCGGCGGTGGTGCACGCACGCAATTACTAAAGTTCAATTTTCGTGACGTTCCGGTCGCAAAAAATATTGGAAAAGTGTCATAATAATTTTCGCTGCGGAACACATATTATTATTACGTAGACGTCGGGGCACAATAGGGCCGCGAGCATAGCGGTGCTGTTATTATTATTATTACTATTATTACTATAGTGCACCGACCAAAGGAGACGTTGGTGGCGTTGACGATTTTCGCGATCGTACATAATACATAATTTATCGTGCAGCATACGTGTATACTGTGCTGCGGGGAGAAATATCCCTTCTAGGAAATAAAAATAATAATGATACATATAATTTATGATATCGCGTATAATATAGTACACGCTCTGATCCAAAGTGATCATGCACGTGTGCCCTAGATAAACCAAATTTATTTTTTTTTTCAACGAGGATATGCTCTCGCTACGGGCACAATAACGATGATTTTTTCCGTCCGGTTCCGCGTTACCTACGGGCGGATCCAGAATAGTTTTACAGGTGAGAATGGGGTGCATAGCCATGTAAACAAGCAGGATAAGTGAGTCCAAACTTAAGGAATAAAGTTAAAATTTACAACGATAAAAAGGAATAAAGTAACATAATACGCAATGTTATTACGAATTAGAAGTCAACTTTATTTTTAAAATAATTTGGTAAGACCAGTTTTCATTGTTTTTCTTTAGAATATCTATCGATCATATTTTTAATATTTTTTTCAATGTCAATATTTATATATTCATATTTTTATGAATAAACATAACCAAGCCAACCTGGTACATCTTTCTTCTCTCTATTCTTGCCCTTGACCAAGTTTTAAGAGTCCAGAAATAAGAAAAACTACTTTCTGCGTTAGGGGACGGGGAGCGTCCCCTCTGCGCTTCTTGGAGCCACGTCTGGCTGAGATGCTGCGCAGATACAGTGGGACATGATTGAAGTTACCAAGTGACGTTATGCGGTTACCATAGTGATACCAACGAACACGCATTTCCGTTGGTTTTGTTTTTTCCGCAGTATACTTCGTGTACATTTATTTGCCACCCTCGCCGGCGCGTGCGGACGACCGTTTGTGCCGCGAAATCCCAAACGTGCACTGTTCGTTACGACGCAATCACGGTGTTATCGTCGCTCACTGCTCGTGTTGGCTCTGCCGCGTCTACACGTGTGCGCAGGTGGTACACGACTGTACGGTGTGTTATTGTCGCGCACGGATTTCACAAACAATCCCGTATAGACGCGCCCCTCCCCCCGCGATTTGCATAAGCCGAACGGCCCGCGGAGTCATCGACTTGTTACAACGCACCCGCTCATCACGTTATCGTCGTACTACCCTGTTCGACCATACGGCTGGTTTTCGGCGAAACCCGTTTTTCACGTACGCCATACCGAGACAATAATATTATACCGTCGAGTGTGATATAGAATTTAACAACCTGGTCTAGGATTTCGACACATTTACTTTTTTTTTTCTGGAACTCTTGACACGATGCATGCAAGCATACACTATATTCTAATAACGAACTCGTTAAGGGCATCTTTTTTTTATGTGTCTAGTTTTTTGACGCCTAAGCGAATTTTCAAATTCATTTTAGTGCTCTATTTATTTACTCGGGTCATTTTGGACGATTAGTGTTATGAAAAGGATGATAATAAAATTTTTAAGTTTTTACAATCAATATTTATAGAATAACAGTCAAGTAACCGTAATAACTTGGTCATTGGTTTCCCAATTTCCCAATCTCGTTAAAATGTAATTTGCCGACGCTTATAAAACTTATTTGCGCTCTATCAGTAAACAATTCTCGGCCTCAGTTGATACACTTTACAATTGTCTCATCATTTTCTCAATTATTAGGAAGCATATCGATAAATTCAAAACATTGCCCCTAGATTTCCAACTAGACACCGTTTCCTTTCATTAAACACTCAGGATCGTGGCCACCAGAGCACTTTTTACAGTCAAAACATAGTACAAAAAAAAAAAAAAACATGGTGAAATTTTAATATACTTTTTATATATATGGTCATCTATAGATTCGTACTTGAAAGACACACATGACCGCATTTAATAGTTTTTTTAGTCTAAGGCCAATAGGTTCAACGACACGCTGTGAGAACCAACTAAAATTCGTTTAAAATGTATAATGCCCAGCGGCAAAACAGTTTTTTGTTCCTTTTGAAAAGTTGGTAAAACTAAGATTGGTCGTGATGGTTCTTAGGTGACGACGACATCTCACCATTCGTCCGATTGTGCGCGCATGTCGTGCCCCGAGTAAAAAAGGTTTTGGAATTTTTCACCGGAATTCATGCGATATACACGACTTAACGTTATTTTGATATTGAAATTTTAAAACGCGATTTAGCTAATGAAAGTTGTAAAACGTTTGAAACACGCAGATTAGGTTTTTTTTAATTTCTGCCAGAATACCGTATTCGATCATTTTTTTTATTAGAATTATTATCATATTGGATGCGATAAAATAATATAATTTTATAAAACCATGTCAACTCTAAATAATGAAAAAATTAATTAATAAATTTATCATTTATTCGTTTGTTTAAAACATACAATTTTTTTTCTTTTTTTTTTAGCTTTAGTTTATCATCTCAGCATTAATTATGTTTGAACACGATTTCGGTTAATAAATTACGGTACTACCGCGATAACGTATTTTAATATTTTATAACCGTCTCGACAACGTTAAAACAGCTGTCTCCGCGTGGTTCGTTCATTTCCAGGACAATCACGTGTTTGATTCACCGGTATTGTGTTGTATACGTAATGCGACAACAGGATACGCAAATTAATACCATATACCGCGTATAGCGCTTACGGATTTATGTACCAATATAATGTGACTAGCGATTCCGACTACAGTCCACAACTGTGTCTGCTCCGAACGAAAATATTTCGCGAGTTCACCGTCTATCAACCACCGAGCGTTGTTACGATATAATATACAACGTGTACACGATTTTAGTGTACTATACTATTATAGAGAACTCGAAAACGATATGGCGTTCTCCGACCGTGTGTTTAAATCATATTATCGTACATTTTATAGCGACGACGTGCAATGGTTTTGAATAAATGTTTTGTAAATATTGAAGTTTATCGCGCGAACTCGAAACCGGTACAAGGCATTTATTTTTGTTAACGAAAAATATCATGATTAAAATACCGAACAAGATCGATATTATAGATTTGTACGTTTCGTAAATCCACCCCACAGGTAAAAGAGGGATAGTTAATGAGCCGTTGAGGTACAAACGATGAGGGACTAGAGGTAAAATCGGGTAAAAACTAGGAAAAACCGATCGGAACCTGATTCGACACGAAATTCCGAAGCGCAGTAATTTTTTCAAGCCCCCGAAAGTAAAACAGGGATTACTAAGGATTCTTTTTGATATACAAGTGAGGGAACTAAACGTAAAATCCGGCACAAACTAGGTACACATTATTACAAATAATGAAATGACTCAAATAGAAAATTTTAACATTCGAAATTAAAAAAAAACTTACATATGAGTAGTAATATGAGATTGATAATAGAAGAAAACTTTGGAACATGAGGATTAAAATATTTATTTGAAGATTAACATTTAGGAAATTATTTTAAAGGACTTAGGAAATAATAATACCTTTTGTGATTTTGCTTTATGTGATTATATGATTGTTTGATCTGTAAAACTTTTCAGTGTACCTGATCGATATAAAGCTGAAAAAAAGCTGCACAACCTCTCGGTGCCGCGGCAATTATACTTATAGCTTATGTAACGAGTTTTCGAGAATTCCCGTAAGAATTCCATAAAGTTCAAAAAATGATTTCTATCCTGAACACCGTCGCCGTCGCGGTTTACATGTTTTTCAATCTATAAGTGGTTTCTGCATCACATCGAGGTTTTCGGAGTTATACCAACCAAAAAGATATAATATACCAACGAAACTTTAACACGGAAACAATAAATTTAATGTTTTATATTTATACGCGATGTAGTCCGACCAACATATATCGCACGACCATGTCGAAAATAAAATTCCCGAAAACTATACTTCGAAGTAATCACATTTGTTCATTTACGATTAGTTTGGTCACCGTAAACGATCGATCCGTAACTCCATAGCAAAAAATTATTTTAAGGTCCGGAGTATTTATTTGCTAGATTCACATATAACATTATATCTCCTTTAGGTAAATATAGATCAGGTAATTATGTATAGTAGTTCTTCGAAATCGGTCGGCAACATCCTCAAAAAATAACTGAATCCTACATTACATCGGTATTTTAAGTTCAAAATGTTTACGTCATCGGATACTAAACTACCAATTAAATCGCTCATGCAAAATGTATTTCTGCTTCGTAGACCATAAAGTATATTTCGTACTAAAATTCATCGAGTTTTCGATTTTTATTTATTTTTTGCTCACGTTATTAAAACATTTCCCGTTTAAATGAATATACATTTTTTGTACTCGATTTTTAGCGCTTGTGCGAGAAATACTGAATTACAGTGAATTCTTAAGTCGAGGCAATACCGCACGCCCGACTCGGAATTTTCAAATGCAATAACTTCCATTTGTTTGTACTAGGTTTGCGGTTGGAGGAGCAGCTGTTTCCGTTATACTCCCACCAATAATCTCTTTAACAATTACGCAGAGATTGCTGTACGAACGGTACGAACTGGACACGAGCGAGCACAAACATATAGCGTGAACGAATGGCGGTTTTAAAATCGAAAGATTCCGACGTGGGAGTGCTGGGGAAAAGCATATATATATATATATACTAAAATTATCGCGGCAGCAATTACCAACGCGTCGTCCTCGGGCCGCATTTCGACCAAGACTGTTACGTACCAACACCTCGTCCCTTTAGCTCAGTAGTTCTCAACCGGGGTGACATGTCACCTTAGGGTGACATGGACCTAGCTTAGGGGTGACGCAGCATTTTAACAGGAAAAGAAAAAATTTAAAAAAATTAATTTTTTCGAAAACAATCATATTATTTCTTATAATAAATATATTATACACCTACACCACTGTCATGTACATAACATACCTCAAAGGTCGTATCTTTATAATAGTTTGTATTATTTATACTTATATTTAGACTCACTCTTTCCACCAACAACCCTAGGACTCCCCAACTTTATAAAACACACCAGGGTCAAATTTCACATTAAATTAATATAAAACATTATTAACTTTTATTTTTTTTATTTGCTAATTTAAAGTTTATCTGTTTAAATTTAAAGTGTCAACGTTTGAAAATGTTTTTTTTGTGTACTGTATTTTTTTTTTTTAATAAAAGAATAATTTTAAAATATACAGCTAAGATTTTTATTATTTTGATGTTAGGGTGACGCAGTGTTTGATTCTAATGGCTAAAGGCGACATGAATCAAAAAAGGTTGAGAACTACTGCAGTCTAGCTCGACATCACGACTGATTACGACTTACAACACGAATCGCGCTCGACAAACGTCGTTGGTTTAAGTACACGTGCTATCTATATTTGTATAATTTCTACGGTCGACGTTTCGGGCGCACCTGACCGCGGCGGTGGAGCTCGATAAGAGCGTGACATTTAACATTGTAATCCGGATAATTGAAACGGACGTTTTATTTTTTTCTTATTATACTCGTGTTTATTGTACGGCTCTCGAGGCGCTCTTGTCGCACGTTTTTCGGATATCGTTACGATTTTTACGATCGTTATTACTGCTATACTACTTGTTATTATTATTATTTATGGCGATCGTGAGCGTGCACGTTCGCGCCGGCCATAAAAGCTGTGCGGCCCAGCCCGGAGACGGCGTAGACCGCCGCCACGACTACCGAACGATCGGCTCGCGCGTGATCCCGTAACGTTTTTCGATATCGAATAAAAATGAATCAGCGTAGTTCGTTTATATATTTTTTATCATCAGTATTGTTGTTCGTTTCCGTCTTTATTGTGCCGCTCCTAGACCTTCGCGTCGTTGGAAAAATGAAACTTTTCTAGAAAATAAAAAACAAAAATAAAAACAGGACTCATAAACGCGCGCCGACATCGATTATCGATGTACCGCGATGCAATGTACGCGTGATACCGTAATACGCAGTAAACGGATGGTAAAATCGATCAGGTCGCAACGACGACTGCTGCAGCAGCACCAACATCACCGGGCATAAGACTCTTGCGTGAAATTAGCCGCGCCGAGTCGTGTTATTGAAAACGGGATACGAGCATATAACTCGTAGTTCCCCTCTACACCCCATTACCCCTCGCCGCTGAACTTATTGGCATTTTACCGTCGCGTATCGACGTTTTTGTTTTTTTTTTTTTCTGTCATTTTTGCCTATTTTCTATCATTACCACTTTCTGTACATCGAAATCTGCTATCTCATCGCGTGAACTCCTTGAAAATCAATCCTTTCGGACATAAACTGTCAAAAAATAAGAAAAAAAAGTGGTCATACCGACCCGCGACATATTTGCAGTGCAATACGCACGTTTTACCACCGCCGCCTCGCCGTTCACTGATAAAATAACATATTTTTTTATTTTATTAAATTCCGCTTGCGCTGGCGGCACAGTTATATTTTTATAAGTAAACGTTCAAATATTATTATATATACATAGTACATTAATTAACATTTTATTATGTATATCCGGATACCGAACATTCGTGGTGCGACGCAGCAACTGCACACGATTTGCGTTCTGAAAAAAAAAAAACCCGATATAGAGATACATGAATTGCGTTTGATTATTACCTATTAATTTTATCGAGATGAACTTTTATCTCCATACATCCATTCGTCCGCTTGTATTTTATTACTAGGGGTAACACGCTAGCACTGACCGTTATCATGATTACCGTGACGTGTACGAAGTTGCTCAACGGGTTGATACAAGTACGAGACTGAATACTGTAACGACCCTCAAGTTGTAATGATACGTAATGCAATGAATGATCGTAGTGATAAAATATGATTTCGCTTCACAGCAGGTAATTCAAAACTGTATGGGTACGAAAATCATAAGAGATCAAAAGTATCATCGTATAATACATTTTTTCCAATCTTTTATTTTAATAACAAAGTACATACGTACCTATAGGTATACACATCGTTCGCAGTATGAGTATAACAAATGTACAAAACAATATTTGTAACACGCTAATAATAAAAGGTAACCGCCGTTCGACAGTCAACAAGTATTTTCGGGGCGCAATATTCTTGCAAGTATCATCGGGAAGAAATTCATGCGGTGGAAAAGGGGGATATGTGGACGCGATTCGTGTGCAGGACGCACGTGGTCCGTGTTCGAATAAACGGGATCGGTTGCTGTGACGTGACCACAAAGTGAACACTAGGCGGGACAGGCTTTGGCGAAATATTCGGGGGTGAAAATAGGCACGAGTGACGGGGCGGAAAATACAACGAACCGGAAAGTGCACCCCGCACGCGTGTCTGGATCTGGTTACGGGACCGGCCAAGTTTTTGGAGGAACCGTCGAAACGTAAACGCACCGTACCCAGTGACTCGGTGATAATCGACAAAAACTTACTTTTACAATCGTCACGGACGGAGTGATAGTAACGATAAAAAAACAATCCAAAATGAAAAGAAGCCATTCAGACGGTTCGTCCGAAATGAATATTTTTTTTATAAGATTAACTTTTTACCATTCTGACTGACATCGGATAGGTGCGTCGGTGGATCGCTTTTAACGATTCGACGTTAGCGGCACAATCAATGAGGACAAAAGTTGGACTTGGCCTTCCCTGAACTTTGTCCATCGTTCAATGTTAATTATCGTTTTAAGTTATTTAACGTTATTAATGTTCATTTCCAACTGTTCGCACTGGCAGATTTTTCCAAGATTATCGTCAAAAGTGAACCGTGTAAACGCAGCTATAGATCATTATTCCGGGCTACGTACATTATATATACGTACATTATATAATATGCCTGTAATTACTGTTTTTTTCGCGCGATTCCGGCACGGTAAAACGAACAAATGGTATTCTCAGATCATGCTTTATCTACACGATTGTGCACCATAAACGTGCACAGGTTTATCGAAAATACTATGTGTGTAATCTTACACTCCGTCCACGCCTTCCCTGCTCATTACGCGGTGATGATAACGATGTTGGAAATACGAACGAGTTATAATTCGTGTTGTCGCCACGAGGTATGTGCACATTTGTCCGCCGCCGCGGCCGTCGATCAAATAATATTATTATTTCAACCCTCAACCGGGTAACCGAATATAACGGTCTCGACCACGACGGTAGCACGGTGGTGGCAGTATATGGTGCACTATAGCGCAAAATTTATGATTTTTTTTTTTTTGAAATCCATATTATGACGATTTGTCGATGTAGGAGACAAATTAAAATTTAACCCGAATCGCCACACCGTAAAATGTTCCGTTTCCCTAACAACGATTCGGTTGTCATGGTGAAACCGTAGTCAAAATCAAAGTAAATTTGTGTAAATATTTTAACAGTAGAGGATAATCGGTTGGTACTAGGATTTAGTCTACGACGACCAAATCGCGTTGTTAGGGAAACGACGTACGTCTCGCCTAGTTTGTGTTGCGTGTAAGACAATGTATCCATTCTCATCGAGTATTTACCCCTATAGAGTATCGAAAATTTACACTGAAAAAGAGTTGAAAAAGGTTTTTCGACGCGACGATAAATAATTTCCCGTATAACTTACAGTTACGAAAAACGTGTGGAATTTCTGCGCGTTTCTCGCAAAATTGTGCGCACCAGCAGTAAACCGTTGACTTTACGGCACAGTCAGCCGGGCACAAGGTACTGATAAAAATATTAATAATCATACGAATGAGCACATAATAATATGGATAAGATATAACTTTTATTATAATCGTAATGATGAATTAAATGTATTAAAGCCGCGCGACGGAGGTTATTCGATCGTTTTCGCATTTCGGTATTCGATAATATTATTTTTCGTTTTCCAAACGCTTGACGCGAAAATATGCTAAACGATTCCAATACTTCGCCCACGTATACGGTTACAAACCTATTGCGCAGCGGGCTACATCGTATTAGGTGTTTTACCTGTCGGGTTTTTTTTAATTAGTATTTATTTATGTATTTTGTTGATTCTAATATATTTTGCAAACAAAAATTGTATAATAAAAAATTTACTTATAGAGTACATTTTCTCAGTTCCTTTAAGCAAGCATGCGACGAAAGTAGTGACAAGTGAGTTCTTAAAAATAAATAAACGTGTTCGTTATTAATTTCGTATTCATTTAACTGTGATTATTAACGAAACAACGAGTACTATTTAAAGAGCACCTATGTATAGATGAATAATCACGACAACATAAATACCCGCGTTACCAGCAGAATGTTGACATATCGTGTTTAATTTGAATATTAACCATGCGGTATATATTTTATAATCAAGTCAAACTATGCCATACTGCGCATTTAGGCTTTGTTGAAAATAGGTCGGGTCTAGACAATTTTTATGTTTTTCTTTGTAACCTACCCGAATACCACGTAGTGTGGTTTCTTAAACATATTGTTTTTTGTTTTTCTATTCGTATGGCCTTAGAGTCAGCAGTTTCCTTTGATTATTCCCCCCCTCCCATCACCCGATGAGAAGTCCAACGTTATCCGTCAGCCCGTTCGTCCTTGGGGTTTTCATCAGGATAATCAAATACGAAATTGCGCAATACACGCGTGTATTATTTTATTCGGCTGGAATATAATAATACTATATATGTACTTACCTGGGCGTTCGGAGAGCGTACACATATGATGTCAAGAAGATCCGTCACGGCTGTCATCACGTGGGAATTAATTTGCTTAGTTGTTGTACGATGGTGTGCACAGTGATGCACCGCCTGCAATCCTTAAGCAGACCAATATACTATAATCGTATTATTCTTTGTGCGTTTTCGATGGTTTTCTAGTAAAATGTAATAATAATAATAATAATAATAATAATAATAATAATGATCGTACGAGTCCGTGTCGTACAAACAATTATTATTACGTACATCGCGTGTGAGTAGACCTAACGATAATAATGTAACACCATATAGAATTCGAGTATCGGTTAGGTCAGTGCGTGTGTGGTGTCCTCGTCGTACTGTTTTTCATTATTATTATTATTACTTGAACTTAGATGTTCACACGCTTCCCACAATTTTATTCCGCTACAAAGTCGAAAAGATTACATGCGGCCGCTGCGGAATCGCGCGTAATATATTACTGTCCATAGAATTTACGGTAAATAACGAAATCCCCGAAAACGTCAAATTCCGCGTAGGGGTAAAGGGATGACGTGGTAGATGCGTTTTCTATTCCATTACGTTTCGTTTCGAAGCGGTGATTTCTCTTTCAGATAGTTCTCTCTTTTTCAGTGACGAAAAAACAATCTGAGAACGTCAAAACAAAGATTGAATATCTCACGCGTATACATTACCTGGTAGTACAGATACCACGTTCGCATTACGCGCAGTCTTGTCGCGTTTCATTTTCAATCTCAATCGTGCGGTACCACTTAAACATTAAAGCAATCCGAAACACCTTTTTCGGCGATTACTCTGTATACTGCTTTTACGATACTGCTGTTTGTCGCTAAAATTACCGTGCGCAATTTCAAACACCGCCAGCGCTCCAGTTCAGTGCTAGCGACCGAAAGCGAACAGCTTTGATGACGTTTTATGCGTTTCACTCGTTTATTTACACTGGCACGCATATCGCAAGCCAAAGTTAAAAATAAAACAATCGTAAACTACGGACACGTCGTAGGGACTCTGCGAGCACACGGCACGACGGCGCAAACTGGCGTACACGGTTTTGGCGACTGCACATTTTTGTTTTCATAGACCACGTATGAAGGGTTCAGTGCGACAACCAGATAAGTGTACTTCTGGAAATCTTACACGGTTAGCACAAAGCTCAGTGCTGCGCCAAACGTATGGTCCATAGTCGTGTTTACTTGATACTAGTAATTGGACTTATATGTTTGTCGCCCCAAACACGCAAGGTAGTGTTTCTGTGGTACAAAAGTCAACTGTACAAAAAAGTTGACTTAGATAGTTGTCGCACCGTTCTTTCATATACTTACTCGCCGTGATTTGTAACGAAAATAATTGTCTGACCACGTGGCGTTCGTCATTCGAAACTTGAAGTTTCTCACTTTTGACGACGACCACCTGCGAGAGATCCCGCAACACGTTCAGAACAGCTGCAGGGAACAACTGCTACAGAAATGACGAATAATAATTTTAATTCGCGACGAACTTTCCAACAGGTTTGTCCCGTGACTGCCTAGTGCGATTTTCTTATATTTTTTAACACTTTTATGCATTTATATTTTCATACCAACTCTTCCGTTTGACGTCGCGATATTCGCGTAGCGCCACCAAATAAATATAATATGACCCCCGTCAAAACAAGATTCTTCTCTTTTTAGTTTATTGACCTTTTTTCCACTCAGCTTACTTACTCTGGCTTGTGTTACGCGACGCCACTTTATAGGCTGATCCCGGTATGTTACTGTGATACCAGCACAAGTAAAGGAAGAGAAATTCGATCGAAAAAATAACCAAATTCATATTTTCATATGCGAATGGAATGTGCAGACACGAGATGGATTTGATAAGTCGCATTTAAAGGAAATACTTTTACAGGACCTTTGCTGGCGGAACAAGATTTATTGCATATACACCAAAATGCACAATGATATTGAAATAAAACAATTATGACGTACACACTTTATATAATATGGGTAAAATGTTCCGAAAATAAAAACAAATAATTATTTTTAAAAGTTCAATATTTTTTTTTCGTTTTTAATTTTATTTAGTTTGACGACAATCAACATAATTTCTCGTCACAATATATAATAATAATAATAATAATTATAATAATAATAATAATAATAATAATAATGATAATAATAATAAAATCTTAAAATGTACAAAGTTTAAGCCAGGAAAAAAAAATAAACGAGTATAATGAATATACGGTATGTATATAAATATAATACATGTATACAGATAATATTATAATATTTTAGATGTAGAACAATATTATGTATAATATGCCAAACGTCTATTATATATTTTCGAAACGAACGAAAAATAAACGTTATCATACATATACATATATACGCGTTATTCAGCGTATTAGGTAGACGAAAACATTATTATTTTTTTTTTTTTTCTTCTTAAAATACTAATAATACTCTTATTTTGTACGAATTAGGGTTTGAAAAATGGGGGAAAAAAACAATAATAATAATAATAATAAATAAATAAAAATTAAAGTAACGAAGAAACGTTTTGGAAATCTTTCGCAACGCGGAATACCGCGGTGCAGTTATCTTACAAATAATTTCCATATTATGTTATTAATGTTCCCCGGAACCGCGCGTCTCTGCGGCCAAACCTCGTTCGTTTCCGCCCACCCGCGTTGATCGCCATGGGACGGCGATCGGAGATTACATCGTTATAATTAGGTACCGTCTAACGGGTCGCCGGCAAAGGATCCTGAGGGATGATCGGTCGAACGGAAACGTAAAGTCGCGTATCGCCAATGCGACGTGTACATCATATTTACCTACATCGCCGACGTCATGACACGCGGTGAAACGTCGCCGAGTGCAATCTCAGCCACGCAGGAAGTCGCAGGAATCGAGACGTGAAACGCCGCCGGCGAAAAACGTTTTGAGGGAATCGTCGGAAACGGAAATCGGACTTTAACCGAGTGTTAGGTCACCTAACGATGTCGGGCTCGAGGTTGTTTTTCGCGATTTTTTCCCCCCGCGTCCCATGACCCGCCACCGACTCGTCTTAGGACAACGTCCACGACATTTTCATCGGTATATTATGCGAGTACACGAGATGCGACGGACCGCACGTCAGGCCGGTTAGTAGCAGCAAACGCTTAACGCGATACGAATCGTTTTTTTTATGGTTCGCTTCGACACGGGTTAATTATATATATATATATCATACGAGGAAAAAACGGGTTGAATAATGTTGTAGTTTAGGGGGACAGTATTTAAAGTATATTATCATGACGATTATTATTTAAGAAAGATTTTTTTTTACAATTTTTCAAATCAAATAAAATGATTGCAATTAACTAAATTGGTATTTAGTTCTAAGCATTAGCCTAACAATAATAATGATAATAATAATAATATATAGCAGTAAAACACACAATAGTCTAATAACAATAATAACAAAAAAAAAAAAAAAACACAATGGTTCCGTATTTTTCGTCTTAGATATACGCAACAAAAAATATTGGCCCTAAGGTGCGGTCTATATAGGCAATAAACAATAATAATAAAAATAATAATAATGATAATAATAATAATATAATGGTAGATATTTTTTTTATTCATAATAATTATAACAATGATAATAATAATTTTTCAAATATAATATGTATGCATCATATATTATTATAAATGTAGTACAAATAAAATAAAATAATAAATAAATAAATGGTTTACAATAAAATGAAACAATAAATTAATAAAATTTTAAAAGCATCAAATAAATAAATAAATTTAATTAGAAAAAAAAAATAAAAACAAAAATAATAACGCCACATTTTCATAATTTTAAATTGTATTTTTATTTTTAGTTTTACTGGCCCCATTTCGTACTGTACAAAAAAAAAAAACCACGTAGTAAATGATGTACAATGATTTTTTTATATAATATTATTATTATTATTTTCGTCTTACTAGAATTCCATTTACTCTCGAACTCCGAATACTTAAGAGTAATTGGACAAACACTTTTAATATTTGTTTGGCAGTGCCTTGCGCGTACGAGTTAATGAGAGTAGTAGTTGTTCGAAAATTATTATTTTATCAAGTTTATTATAACGTTATATATATTTTTTTGTTCTTTTTTTTGTATTTTTTTTTTTTTTTAATTTTTCGTTTTTTTAATATAACCATATTAAAGGGGCATGGACGAGTACGAGAAGCAATGATGTAGTAGTAGACTTCTAAGTAAAACAAAATTCAAAAATCAAAGTTTATTTGAAACGATTTCAATAGAGAATAGTTTTATATATAATAATATAGAATATAATTATTATTATATTACGAATTGGTCGAAACACCATAACACGAAATATTATGGAATTAATATTATAAACGAAAAATAAACAGCGTATATTATTATAATAGAAATACATCGTTTGGAATTTCTCACTAAAAATATCTAAGTGTCACATCAGCATGCGACAGGAGGAGGTTGCCCTATTATATCAAATTTGACTATCGGATCTAACAAATCAGTTCTATAAATGTTATTAAATTAAAATACATTCGCCTAATACAATATATAATATAATAAATTACGACTATTAATTATTTATTTAATTTTCATAATTAACATTATATTATTATTTACAAAGACTACTAAACACGTAATTTACAAAAGAAAAAAAAACATATTCACTCCTTACATATTATAGCTGTTTTATAACCCAGATATATTTTTTTTTTTCAACTTAGTTCCGTTGTAAATAATGTACTTATACGTATTCGAACACAATCACAATATCACCGTGTCTCAGGAACACCGATTCGCTTTTAGAGATATTATTATTATCTATATTATATTATATTTTATGTACTCTATGTAAAACAAGCGGGTCAGTATCGCGGAGACGTACACCGCGTGTGTGTTGCACATAAGCGAATTCGAATGCCTGGGATTTTGATCATTAGGCTCCGGAGTCACAATGTATTTGTACAGTATATAAGTATATAATATTATACGATGGTAAAATATAACGGTTATGATAACACCGTTACACTAAAAGTAATAATAATAATAATAATAAATATTACGATTATTATTGTTGTTAAGAAACCGAAAACGTAATAATAATAAATTTATGTACACCCGATGATTATAATATTATTTGATAAAATGTTTAATAATTTAATATTTTGGTTTTTAAAATATCGTTTACTCGTAACTTTTTTTATAATAATTATCATTATCCTCTTAATCAATAATTATGTTTAAAAATTAATTTTAATGCATTTATACTTTGGTATTGTAATCATGTATATTATATACACATACATATTTTACGCGCACAAATATAATATAAACATACGTATATCGTACATACGCGTATTACTGGTAACAAAACATGTATAAACGTAAAATATATAATATATATTCAATAATAATAATATTAATTAATAATAATTATAATAATAATGAAGAATAAAACACCACCGTTTACCGGAAACCTACGGTTTACTCGTCTGTCGGTATTCATCTGTGTGCGTGTCCGCGTATGGCATGTCTGAGTGTGTATGAGTGTGTGTGTGTGTGTGTGGTATTTAATTTTAACGAGTTCACGGAGACTATATTGTCTGATGGTCGTAGTGGTCACGGTGGTAAAACTGTAGTGTTTGTGTACGTGTCAATGCGTAGGTATAAGGTATGTGTGTGTGTGTGTGTGTGTGTGTGTGTGTGTCTGTGTCTGCTTGTGTGTTTCGTGTGTGTGTGTGTGTGTGTGTGTGTGTGTGTGTACGTGTTGCGGATGCGTGTGCGCGTGTTTAAGTGAAGTGCCGTTTCTTGTGCAGCGCCAAATGGTCGGACCTGGAGAAACATCGCTCGCAGTGGCGACACTTGAACGGTTTGGCGCCAGTGTGCTTACGGTAATGGCGGGTCAGCTCGTCCGACCGGGCAAAGCTCCAGCCGCAGCCGATCCATTCGCATTTGTACGGTTTTTCGCCTGCAACGGACAAAACGGAAACGTATAAATACATACACATAGTAATAATAATAAGAATGTTGCACGTACGCCTAGCGCGATAAATAATTTCAATAACAACCAAGGATGATGATAAAATAATAATTTGCGCAATATAGAGACGGTCCGGCGCACGATTCGTGGTGGGTCGATGATATTGCACGTAAGTGTTCCTATGCGGTTCACAAGGCCTACCCAAAAATAAGTCTTGTCGGTTGTCACTTATGGAGTGCACTTGTTATATCGCCGGATACATTTCAGAGCACAAATCTCCGCTCGTGTTCACCAAAAACGGTTTTTATCGCTCCTCGCGCTACTACCTCCCGTACGTTATAGCATACTACTGATGTCGGTAACAAAAGAGTACAATGATTACACGTGCTATGGTTTTGGTTAGTACCTATAAATAGGCGTACCGGATAAATCTCGACAAGTGCCTTGGAACACACTCGGCAAAGCTGTTTGAGCTACGGTTTCTTGGTAAATACGAGCGGTTATTATGCAACATGCATTTGGGAAGAAAATATGCAGCATATCCGTTAAAGCGTAGCGCTTTGTTCTATAGGACACGATGCACGCTGTGTTCTTTCCTATTTATAATACCTTTTAAACTGCGTATCGTCAAAGGAAAATAAACGTCAAAATTATCTCATCACGTTGAGTAGAAAACAACTAGGTTTTGATCTGAAAATTTGGTATTTACCGGATAGGCGGGTAATACACGTGCGTACCATGCATTATGTACGTCTTATATCGTATTGAATTGCAATTTTCTGCGTCATCGTTCGTTTGGTACACGTACCGTATCTACTAGGCCGACGGTCTTGTTATTCGCGTATATTTTTATGATTAATATTTATTATTTATTACTTTTATAGGATGTATGCGCATACGCGCGACACAGCGGCACGCTAATGATATTGCGCAACGTATACACGGGAAACTTTATATTATTTTATTTTTTTCAATTTCGATCCGCGAATTTAATCCCGGACGGAATAACGACGGTCGCAGAACGGTATTGCGCGTACACGTATACACATACACACGTATACAATATAACGATTACGGCGTTTGCAGTGCGCCGAGTCCGGGTCGTGTAGGGGGAAAAAAATAAAAATAAAAATAGGGGCTCTCGGTGCGTATAATATGTGTATATATATATGTATTTGTATATGCGTACGTATGGTTATGTACGACGTTCTCCGGCGAGGGTAGGGAGAGATAGATAGATACGCCACGGCGGACGCATGCACAAGCGTATAATATTATATATATATTAAGGGAAGTCGGTATACTGCAGGAATATCGTAAACATATACATATTATAATAGTATAGCGCGGTGCTGCAGTCTCCTCGGCCTGTACGCGCGCGAAATGTGCGGGTGGGCAGGGGGCGAGCTCTACAAGGGTACACAAAGTACACGCCACCGCTTATACGTCCGAATCGTGCCCTAAACTCGTGTGCGGACAGAAATGTATCGTATACATAATGTACACAGCACGAGTGGGCCGAAGACGCGTGTGCGCACGCGTGCTCGTGTAAAACCGGAGAAGAGACGCGTACAGTGGGGCCCGGTGATTTATTATTTTATTATTATTATTATTTTTGTTGTTGTTATTATTATTATACTCCGACCACTCGGCAGAAATATTTAGGTCGTCAGCGGACGTAATCGATAACGCACCCGCCGACCGCGCGCGCGGTAATAATTCATCGGTTTCGTATTAATTTTCGGTAGACGTTTTTCTCCATGAAAATGTTATATTATATTCTCCTGTGAAAACGTATACGTAATATCCTATAGATATTAACATGTGTACGGCGTGCTTCACATACTACCGTGGGTTACATGCATAACCTGGACGGACGAGACTCCGCACCCCAATTTTACCGTATCAAAACCGTATAATAATTACTCTATGGCCCATACAATTGCATAACGGGCGTAGACAAACCGAATATACTAAATGCGTCGGGTACGCGGCATTTCCGGTGAAAGCAATAAAAAATGATAATATATGAATTACACGAAATATGTAATACATTTTTTTTTCATCCCTCGAAAAATTTCGACCCCGATATCAAACGTTTATCGATTTTACGTTTTTCAATAAATGTTATAATCTCGAATCGATTACAATGCTTCGGGTGAAGTAAAGGTTCCTAAAAACTACGCCGCAAGACGATAAAGTATACCATTACGTTATTTTGATAACGTTTTTTTTTCTTCTCAGAACGGGTTCATAAATATTACGCACTTGCAAAGCATAGTCGAGACGTAATGATAGGCAATTTTTAAGTCCGCTTTCGAGTGCAACTTGAGCTACGATAACTCAAAACATTATTGTTGCGCATTATTTTAAAGTTTAATTTGAATTGTAACGTTTTCCGAGGAAGACCGAGGGAGAAAAAAAGTTTTCAAAAACACGACGCGCCGTACATAATATATTAATATGCTCGCATTTATTAGTGAATTCGTATAACGCACGCCTTGTTATGACAGCGCATAATGAACTTATGTTTAACACGCCGTGTTGCGGCTTAGTGTGCGTTTTCATTACAATTTCTTGGAACGCGACTCTACAAGATTTTGCCATCATAAACTATATATAATGTTCTTAGGTACAATGGTTTCGGTAAAACGGTAAGGGACGCGGGTATGAAGTTACTATTAAATTATTCTCGTCGATATATAGTCCTATCCTGCGTAATATACGCATATGTATTCAATCTCTCTCGGACGGTGCAGTCCAGCTACAATGCAGCGACCGCGGACCGTTGTTGAGTACACCTGCGGTACACGTACATAATGTTATGTTTAAGGTATACTGAATATGTATACAGATCCTGCATACAAGACGTAGATAAATACGAATGGTACGATAAACACGGTGCGAATACAATAATTCCACTCAGTCCCTGCGAGACGCGAATCCGTCTCTCTCTCTCTTTCCTCGTCATCAACCCGGAGCCGAGAAAACGCTCGCTCTTATACACAACAATAATAATAATAATAATAATAATAATAATAATAATAACAATATACATATATATACATTGTTACGGGATATTAGGGTCCTCGGGCCCGGTTCGTCCTGTTCCTGCCGTTTTCCGAGACCCATTTAGACGAGCGTCCCTGGTGAGCGACGATAACAAAACACTCGGCCGTTGACAATTTACTCGCTGCCCGCCCGCCGCGAGTGGTGCCGTGGTGCAGCAGGTTACACGCAGGCGGGTAATATTTGAGCATTAGGAGATCTCCCTCCCTCACCTTCCCTCTCTTACACACACACACACACACTCAAAGTGCCCACGTCACGAGGAAAAACGAACGAATTGTAATTTAGTAGAGTACACCGATATAATGCGACCATAAGGGCGAGGATCGATCGATCGGCATCGGCCATAAAACCTAATGCCGGCATTTTGCCCACCGTTCGACGAATGCAGCAGACGAGATGATGAACCAAAAGAATCGGACGCACGGACGACGACCAAAGTACCGTTTTAATACGCGCATATTTTTAATTTTTCATTCACTTTTTAGCAGCTGAAAACGACGACTATGGAACGTTTAAGAGTGTTTCACTGCCGTCGTGGGTGGCGGTCCGTGAATTATTTCGTAAAAATATAATTCCTGTAGTAATATGTGCGGTTTTTTTTATTATTTATAAATTTAATATTATTATTGTTTTTTTTTTTTTTCATTGTATTATTCTTTCATCGCCGTCGCGACGTAGAACATTATACAACGTCGACCGATTAAATGTGACATAACGAATACGAATTCCCTAACTATTATAATAATTATTCGCAGCTATATCCTCGTGGGAATTATGCCGGGGCCACGAGTTCGAGTTTTAATTTGTTTTAATATCTACAATGATATTATACGAAGCGTATAAATGCGCCACGAGCTTTCCGCTTGTTTCGTTTATCACATACACACTAAGAACATCGTTGCCTCCGCGTTTATGGCGATTAAAAATTAAAATTGAAATAAAAAGAAACAAAAATTAAGCCCCGATGGTTCCTTGGCAATGCGCGAACATAATTAAAAAGAAAATTATTTTAACAAAACATAATCACTCTGTAAAAGTTTCAACGTGTATATAATTTAAGTTTTCAGCCTTAGGTAAGACTTTAATGTACTATATCGGTCAAAATAAAAGTACACGTTGATAAATCTATACGCGAACCTTTAGCAATTCTTCGATTATAATTTTGGTCAACTTTTTAACCTTTTTGGTTTGTTAATTTTAAAGTGAAAATTGGTCAACTCTGTAGTAAATAATGTGTTTTCACATAAATGTAAAATTTGATATATTGTGTTCAACAGTACAGTAGCTTTAAGCTGAATTAAAAGAATCTCATTTTTCATTACAAAAATATATATCCAGATTAAAGAAGTTGAATGAAAAATCAATGTTTCGACCTATAAATTCTTATAAGCTTGAATAATTTATACTCAACATGTTTACACAGGATTTTTATATTAAATTCAGACCTTACATGTTTGAAATATGCGTTAAAAAGTTTTCCCATTATAACTTTTTAGATTTAAACTGTCCAAATAATGCTAGACAACAGATGCCAACGGTCCTTGAGCGCCATCAACAAATGACGTTTTTAATCAAAATTCAATGATTTTATTGAATTTTTAAACAAATCGCTGTATTTCATTTTATCAGAAACGTATTATCGTATATGCGAAAACTTGTATTGCGAATCCAAAACGACTTACACGAGTTGTTTAGATCAAATTAATTTCGTTTGGTCGAGGTTAAATATTAGACATTTATTATAGTATAAGAACACATAAAAATATATCTTTGTCAAAAAAATGCCTGCACGTGCGGTCCATCGGTTGAATGCTGAAATTCGATTGATATTAGAACTGAACTGAACAGGGTTTTTTACTGCTATTTAGATATAATATTATCTAGGGCGCGGGGAAATAGTTATATTCATTTCGATAAAATCGCAAAACTCGTTTGCACAGAACTAAGCGATGTATAACTAACAAATACTACGTGTTCGTATACTTTATTGGATTTATTACGAAACAATGCAGATTTCAATCGTGAAATTGCTTATGTATTTTCTCACCAATAAATAATTTTCAAAGAATTATTACTCGGTTAATCTGAAATCCAATCATCTCCACGGTACACTTCAACGTGAGAACCATTATGATGATATAATAGAGTATAATAATTACTAACCGTACGCGTTATTATAATAAAATGATGTTTCGACCAGTTTAGTCGTAAACCGATATATTAACAAGCCATCTTTACGTCAACCACACCGAATGTTCGTACTTTTAAGGTCGCATATGGGGTAATAATTCCACGATGCATTCCATATTTACTTTTCTGATCGCTAAAAAGCGTGCGTGAACTCGATTACGAACTAAAACTTTAATACTCGAATTTTAAATATGAATTCATCAACTAGCCATACTGTGTACACATAACGTAGCACATCTTTGGAACATGTATTTAGGATCCGAGCAAAGGTCTTACAATAATTTTCAATCTTATTTTTATTTTTTATTTTTTGGCCAGTAAAAGTACTAGGAAAGTTTTTTCTCTCTACATATAGATTTAAGCACAAATGGTACTTTAGAGAGTTGATATTTTTATTTTCCATTAAGTTTTTAAAACTCAGTAGAAAACTACGAGTTAGGTGAAATTCACAGCACACCAGCTGTTTTGAACGGAATGCATCTCGGCATTATTACATTGTATATGTGCATAAAGTTCAATAAATTACAATCTCGGAATCTTAAACTGTTCGCCGACGGTTTGATTAATAAATATTTCACAGAGACGTCATCGTAACATAATCTAGTTTTTGAACAACATTCATACTGCACTACTAATAAACCAACTTGAAACGCAGTTATTCTTGAAAATCCCATATACCGCAAGTGACAGTTACAATAATTTATCCGACCAATAAAACAGTTCGTGAACGAACAACTAGGTACCTCGACCGTAACAATTATCGATAATGTCGCAGTGTTTCACGCTTAAATTATTTCAAACTCACTCCAAACGTTACAACCTAAACCGCACGATAAATTCGTCGTGCACTTGATTGCCAACTAAGAAACGTACGCTTCGGGGGTTCGGGGGTATTCAAAAACATTAAACTGCTATCATAAGTCGTGTGTTTTCTTTTCGCACACGAGACTGGTGTAAACACGCGAATTCACAGTTATAACGTACGTACACATTGTCGACTGATACGGCACCGGGGCCTAGACATGTGTACGCGTATGCCGCAAGGGGTAATGGTAAAGACTAACGCGGGGAAATTGAAAATTAAAAATCACGTTAGCCATTTGAACGGACGATAAACATTATTATGTAAATGTTGTTTTTTTTTTCGTTTGTTTTCGAGCGAGCAGGGGACAACTTATCGGGGCAGTTAAAGTGCTCTTAAAATAGGTCCGTGTACTCGGACGAAACTACATGGCACTGATATAATAATAATATTACGTCCCGTTATAGGAAACTCGCCCCTCAGAATTGTTTTTGATAATGCTATACATACATGACGCAGTGTATAACATACTATTATTGTCGCGCGCGTACCCTTCACCCCCAGACAGACGCGTCGGTACACCACTATATTATACCGCAGTCCATCGTATAGCTAAGCCGAGACGACGAGGGTGCAACGTACGAATACCGTCCGCACTTTTGCCGCATCCGTAATCCCCGGTGATTTCCCGGTTCGCAGACACGTATTTTTAGGCAATTTAAATTAAAAAACAAATAAAAACTAAGAAGCAAATGTGTTGAAACATTAATAGAAGTTTACGTCAACAGTACAGCTTATTAAGTCAATATTTGACAATATTCAAGATTTGAATTTTTCGGGAGTCGATTAGCATTGAACGAGATTACGTAAGTAATATTATTCTGATGACAATCAATGTCCAAACCTGACGATACAATATTTTATCACATCGCTTACCTTCAATCGTAGGCAGGCACATACCAACGACTAAGCACAACGTGATAATGTATCGGCGAATTTGGAATTTTCAAAATGGCTCTTCTTTTTCCTCTGCGAATCGGATGTCGGCGAACTGGGCATATAAACCGACGACCCCGACGACTGCGAAATGGCGCGTTAGGAGACGTTTACAGACGACCGTCCCGCTCTACGTAAACTGCAGGGGAGGGGAGACGCGTGGAAAAAAAACGAACAAACAATTACGGTTTTCGCACAAATAAATTGGTCGCAATAAAATCTCGTTTCCTTCACGTCGCCGTCCGCGGGCAAGCGCACGCCTCGAGCGAACATGGCCGAGAAAACGATGTTTCTCCGACTTCAGATGATGTTCCCCCGAAAATATACGGACCGGGAACGCGAGAGAGGCCTTGTCACTATGTGCTCGTATATATATATATATATATATATAATGTAAAGGGCGACGAACGATCGTGGAAGCGTATAGCCCCGCGCGCGAATCGCCCGTCCGCCGCGCCCCCGCGATAAAAATAATGTTAAAATAAACCCCGATGGATGCTGCTGCGTAGTTATTGTTGCTAGACCCACGTAATCCTACGCTGTCACTCAACCCTGCCAGTTATTATTTTTATTGTTGTTACGTATTATACATTATACACGTAGAGACGCACAGCTCTCCCGCGCACAACGGTCCGCTTTCTTTTTCCTCCGGGCCGTGCGTTTTAAGCTGCCGACTGCGGCTTAATAAAATTGTTATTGTTTTACCGAAATTAATTATTATTTTAACGCCTAAGAAAAATTAATGACGTCGAAAACCGCAAACAATTACATCCCCCGAAGACGATAACGCAAATGCCACCACCACCACTATCACCACCGCTGCCGTAGACCGTTTCCTTTTTTCCCACTCGTCCCCGTCGCGAATCTCTCTCCTCTCCACGACCCTTATTTTCCGCCCTTGGATTCGGATTCGCGAGCGTCCCGATTTCAATGTGTCGTTAAATATTTTCGTCCATATTTCATTCGACGTGCCCCCTACACGTGCACACATATTATGCAGCACAGCTCCCAGGTGACTGACCCCGTCCACGTCGCGCCCGTATTAGTACCCCGGCAGGTACTATACTATAAAGATCAAAAAAAGTTGTAACTCCTGGTTATACGTCCTCTTCGGCGACCGAACAACGGTCCAGTACGAAACCCTCGGGAAAATATTGCGCGCCAGATTACCGCCGGTAATTCGAGTCAAATATTCGTCTGAAAATCAATACGAGTGCGGCCCGGAAGAAAAAGCCCGCAGCAATACCCCGTCCGTACGAATCTGAATAGCTGATTATCATTTATTAATTTTATTATTATTATATCTAAGTATAAAATTATGATTGTTTGCGCTTACTGTAAAGTAAAAAACTCTTTTATTTCCTTAAAACTAAAGTGTAAATAGTTCGAGGGAAATATTGTTATAAAAAATTGTGATGTGTAAATTATAAATAAATAGATTCGTATCTTCTGGAAAAAATAATTTTTAAGAATTTAAAACAAATTTGAATGAACTATATTTTACTTGTTGTCTTAGAATCAATAATGCACACTGTATCAACAATAAAAGTAAAAATAGCTATGGACAAAGTTTTATTACCATGAAAGGAACTTAGTATATCATTACCTGGAGAAAAAAAACACGAACTATTCTAAGGACGTAATCCTGAGCTAACGGAAAAAGATACAAACTGTATTGAAGGGTTTAATGCACCATAACCTCGGGAAAAAATTGAAACATTTACCACTACTAGTACTGCGATTTTGGTATCAGATACAATGCATGAAAACCAAGCGAACCACAAAGTGTACGCAATACAATTTTATGCAATTACACGGTATACATGTATCCCAGAAACAACATGGTAATATACTCGTACGTATTCAGTATTAGTCAGTTTTATTACTACAGCTATTAGTCACGTTGCGAGTTGCGCAGCATTGTAAAATGTTGTTTATGTGGCTTGGGCTAACGGGAAAAAATTCAAAATAATTTTAGTAATAAAAATCTCATCACGTTTTTAGGTACCTATCCAAAAATGGATGATTGTACAGTTCCTAAAAATAACATTTTATACCTATGTGTACCGTATAACGACATCCTCTGAGAGTAAATTATCGAGTCGAAGCGGAAAAAAAACACCCGGAGTGTATAATAGTATATAATCTTTTTTTTCGCTTTCACGTCAGCGACGGGTTCCAAATAATATACATAGCACACACACACACGCGCGCGCATACCACGTGCTCAGAATGCAAGAAAGCTTAAACGCAATAGGTGTACCGTACGGAGAAACGTGATCTGCTTTTGAACTCTGCGCGACTTAAGTTACGCACCCTCGACGAAGCGTTTCTTGGGGGGTTTGGCAATTTGTCATCGGGCTTTAAGCCCTGAAAACACACTGCAGGCGCGCCAGTGTTCACGCACGCTCAACGACACTAAGCGGAACGGACATTATAATACATAGAGTAGTAGTACCGTAGAGATGAGTCGAAAACAAAAATTGTATAATACCGCAATCACTGGAAATATCGAAACGCATATTATACATCGGTGCGCCGCGGATTAGTATCGCCCGCACGCCCCGCTCGACGATTTGATGTTTGACTGCAGCAGCAATATAATTATAACAATACGTGTACCGCTACACGTACTTGGCCGTTCTCGCGGCGAAATCCTATAAATACGTTATAAGCTCTTTGAATCGAAAGCCCCGTGTAGTACGAGTGTGGTTTACATAAATTATTACTTTCGGACTGCCCTAACCCGATTCGCGGACGCGCGCCGGGCTGCAGTGGCAATACGGGCATCAACATACCATGACTGTGCGCCAGTGCCGATCGCGTCGCACGTATACGGTTTCATACGTCGAAGTTTCCCCGGACGATAATAATCACGTTTCCCTCGGACCGTTTAATATTTCCGTCGTGTCGGCCTCGGCGTGCACGCGCGCAGGCCTAGCCGGTCGGGTGCTATCAATCACGGGGAACCCTCGGGGATTTTTTTTTCCACGCTCTACCTCGCGCACCGTCTCCGGGCTCCGATTCCTCCGCCGCCGCCGCTTTTGCCCATTAATTACCGTTTTCTAAACGCGCGGCGCGAGGCGCTGCGGCGACCATGCGAAAAAGGGATAAGTAATTACCGGCGAAGGCTCCGGAACGCGATAAAAAGGATAAAAGCGACCGAAAAGCACCGGAGAGCTGCGTACAAATTTAAGGCGTGTTTATGGGAAGACGGCTAGCGCGCGTCGGAAGAAACCGCAGACGAGGCCGGGTCTTGATGAGCATCCGGAAGACGCGTGTAAACCGATGACGACGGCAACACGGCCGTTCCCCTGCACGTTTAACAGTAATCATGTGTGCGTGTGTGCGTGTTTTCGTGTGTTCGGGACGGAAATGGTAGCCCCGCATTTTAATTTCGCCGTTTACAACACGGCCAAACCCGGAGGCCGGCGGCGAGGGGAGAGAGGCGACCGGTCGTCGCTAATTAAAATGCCACACTCCCCGTGCAACGGCGGCAGCAGCAGCAGCCATTACCTCTGCCTTAAAGTCCTAACCCGGGAGTGCATAATACACGAGTCTGACGTGTGTGTGTGTGTGTGTGTTTAGGAACTGCGGCGAGATGGAATATTATTATTGTTATTATTACCGTGTACGAGCGTGTACGGCGAAAAGTAAGTCGTCTTCGACACGAGCCACGTATATACGACTGTAATTTATGCGCACGTAGGAGACGGTCACGAAACCGTAGTATTTTACTGAACCGCAATAAAGGCGAAAGTAAAAGAATACTCTGCTTAATGGAAATGTACCACAAACATAATACAGTGCGTAGTCTCCAAATATGATGACGTTATTTTATGGATACTTTTGGAAACTTTCTTTTGTTCATTATGCGAACGGAAAACAAAATTTCCATTTTAAAAACTATGTTCACTCTTCTATGTACCCGTCGTCCGGTATTTGGTTACAATCAACGGTAACGAACGGTAGAATAAGCTAGTTCAGATAATATTTTAAACGACCGAGATATATTTGTTAATCACAAGACGGACTTCAGTTAATCATGAAATCGATCGGATCGAACGAATGATAAACGACTATATAATGCGTTGTTCTATTTATTTCCCTCTCTCTGTCTCAACTACACATATAATATAATATAGTCTGAGAATGCTAATAAATCGTTGCAGTCATTCGTCTCGTGAGCAATATTATATAAATAACTGTTTTATAGAACGAGTATAAAACCGAATGCAGCTAAGGCATCTCGGCACGAGGCGAGAAACACGTAATGACATTATGATCGTAAAAAGAAAAAGGATAAAGAGAAAAAAAAAAGAAACGGTCTGTTTCAATTTGGTTCGATTCCTACTTCGGATCTATACGCAGTATATACTATACTCTACGCATATAGATAATATAAAAGACGTTTTTCCTAATGCTGTCTGTCGCGAGGGAAAGAGAGAGAGAAAAAAGAGAATTTCCATTTGTCGGCTACGTCGCAAAGTGTATATTATTACTATTATATTACACTGTACACTATATATAGTGTATATCGTTTCCTTCGGAATAACGATCACGTTTATACACCCGCGCCCAATTTACGGCGTTGAATATACCCTCGACGACTCGGTTTAAACGTTTTCACATTTACACCAGTCAAGCAAAGCTTTTGGCATTTAACCAACGACATTTAAAACGCGTGATTTCGCACGTGCAGCGCGCCACGCTCTTTCTCTCACCGGAGTCATAACAATATGTGGTGGAACAAGTGTTTTTTTCTCCCCCGCCCCCGTTCGGCGAAACTGCGTATTACCGCACTGTCGTCTCGGAGTTGCCGATCTCTGCTTCGTGATCCCGTGCGCGCATCCATCACGCGCTTCCAATTTCCGGTGAACGATCCGGTACCATAATGTATGTATTTTAATTTTAAAAACGATACGCGACGACCGGCACGACTGCGACCGTTTCCCGAGTAAAAAACGTACCCGTCATCGCAGCGGTGACGTCTGACACTGGAACTCTTCAAAATTTACGGTTTTCCGCTCCGTTTACGATTTGATTTCGCGTGTGCCGAATCGTTTCGCGACCAGAGCGGGTAAAGAAATTAAAAACTCAACGCGAACGCGGGTCGGTACGATATCGTTGAGTACTTCGACCAAAATATAATATCAACAACGGTGGTTATTGCTTTTGATTTACTAGTCATCAAAGGGAATTTCGATTTGGACACAGTTTGTTAACGACGAATGGGAAATAAAAAAATACAATATAATTTCTAATTATCCTACGTATTACTTTCCTAGGAAGTTGGCTTTTTCAGTTTTTACAAAAAAATTAATAATGACTCAACGTTATTTTTCATTAGCGACTTTACACACACATTATGCGTCCTATAAGGTAGCATTTTTCAGATTTTTTTACGTGTACAAGGTACATTATAACTGCAGTATGAGCAGTAAATTAATTCATTACGAAAATAAATATAACTTTCGAGGTATTTCCGACTAAAATAATATAAAAACTATAAAGCATTTCACCGTGGAGTACAAGAAAGTCGAGCGTTGTTATTATAGTCAAGTAAATAAAATAAAAAATGCCGCACTCGCTATAGTATACGGGGAGATCGCAAATGTTTTGACTAAATACCAGGGCATATATAATAAATACCCATGTAAATAGTTTTCTTCGGCAACGCGCGAGAGACATTGAATTCGCCAAGTACAAACATATATTTTATCCGAAAATTTCGAGTCGAAGAGATTAACGCGCCACTTGCTTTTTTGTAAAATATAGAAACCCGATCGCCAACCGTAAGTTATTTTATACACGATATCACAGAAAGAATATAGTATTATTATAATAATGTAGGTAACTTTCACATCAAACCTTTAATAATTGAAAGTTAAAGTGGAAAAAACCACATTAAAAACGCTTTGAGTACAATTTCCCGAGACGTAAACGATAATACAAAATAGTAGGTCCATACGATCGGAAGGGGCCGAGAGGGGGTAGGTTAAGCAAAGGTTACCTGAAAATTCTATTAAATGGTTCAAAGACCACTTCCGAGTCGTTTATTAATTATTGGACTTATCTTATACATTTGCTTACCTTTTAAATTATTATTACATTTGAAGTATACGTATTTATTGGGTATTTTTGCATATATTTTGTATTTTTTGAGCAGCGATCGCAGTAAAAATATGCAAATATCGAACAAAAAAGGCCAACAGCGAAGAGGTACTTTCGGGATTATCTCGGTATTCCGATGGGCCTATCCACTCCTGCTTACAGTCGGCCGACAGACGTAACTCACCCCTATAGGTCGTCTTGCATAGGTATACGTGCGGTATATGTTGCACCGGAGTACTGCTTGCGCACGCATGATCGTAACATTATTATCTATCGTTTCGCCGAGGTCCTCGACACGCGCCCCCGCGAAACAAAAGTGACTAATCCCGTTGTTGTGCGCACGCGCGGTACGTCTATTTATTTTTCCGCGTGCCCATTACGCGAGCGTGCGACGAATCCGCGATCCTCCACGCGTGAACCGACCAGAAGCAGCAAGAATAACAACAACAACAGTAATAATAATAATAATAATATTTATACGCGTTAGAGCGCTGTAAGACGCTTACGGTACATTATATATATTTTCCGTACACGTGATGGTTGTGCGCACCTTTACCGGAATCCTCAGAGAATGCGACGGCAGGACGCGTAGTTCGGAGCGGTGGCGTCTGTTTCTTTAGACCCTCTGTTCACCCCCTCAGCACCGGGGTGGTTCGCCGTAAACTCCTCCGTACACGAGCGCCCGAATTCCTATAAACTATACGCGGCGCGGCGACGATGACGTGCACTCGAACGGCTTAAGGATCCTCCGTTCACCAGGCGAACCGAAAACGGCGTGCGTGGGCTTCCGTTGTACCATGTACAATGTACATATTCGTTTACTTGTATATATAATATATTATCTCTGTTCGTTAAACCCGCGTCCCGCTCACAATGCTTTCGAATATTATTGTTTTCGTTATGGCCCGCATTACGACAGTAATGTAATGTACTTGTAATGCGATGTGCGCGCTCCTCGACGAACAATGCACACAAAGTAGTTCAACGTAATGTAAATGTTCGGTATATTATAGAGGTAAAAAACGGTCGGCGCAATGATACACCACGCGAGAGCTGGAGGAAAGAATATTACGTTACGGATGCGTTCGGCGTGCGATAACTTTACCGTTCGCGCAAAGTTTTTTGATTCGTTTCGCACTGCGCTTGTGTAATTTTTTACGATATACATCGAAGATAACGTCGGTGTAGTGATTCAACAATGCTGCGCACAGCACGTTTGTAAACCCGTTACGATTGCGCGAACATGAACTCACATTATTTTTACACGCAAAACATTTCTCGTTGATTAATTGCTTAGAATTTCTGTGTCCTGCGATGACTGTTCGCTTCGACGATATAAATATAGGGCCGAGGATTAAGGTAGACCTACTATTTTCAACTTGATGTGCATCGCCGAGTAAGTGGTTCGGTGCACGTTAATTTTATCGATACGAGTGACGGGAGATTTCAAAGCTTGACTTCCGAATAGATGTATCCGTTCGAACTCGCAGCACGAGGAAATGACGTAGGAGCGGGTCACGTTCTGTATGAAAACCATTCTGCATAAACGCGTTGTAGAACTGCATCACACGTGTTCCGGTAAAAACGAGAGGCCACGTTAAAAAAAAAAAAAGTTCTAAGAAACTATGACTATTAAGTACTGTTCAACTCTATCTTCACCGCCGCGGTTATATACGGCCCATGCGCGTACAATCCGAGAGGAAACGTTACGCGAGCCACGGGAAGGGATGGCAGCACGTGATGGACGGCGTTTACACGTGATCCCTGTGTACGACGGCCGTCCGGTGACTCGGGGGTGAATTCGGATTTATTTTTCCTTTAGGCACACACGCACCGCGCACAAACGTAGTGTGTACAGCGACTTTACGCGTGTGTGTGTGTGCGCAAATGATTAAATATTTATATGCGTGTGTCCGCCCGCTCAGAACTTATTCGGCGTCGGGCGTCCGTTGCGATTCCGCGGGGCCGCAGAAGTTTTGCGATAAATTACATTTCACGGCCCGCCGGTTTTGGAATCCGAACCGAACGGCCGCCGGTTACCGTTATTTGAATACTTTAAAGCCATCGACCGGCGGTGGACCCGATCCTAATTACGATGTGATTTATGACGGGCTGCTGCGGTTTGCGCGAGGACACGCGCGTACACGGTCATGCGGTATACGCGCGGCCACCAACCCCGTGGAGCCGGCAGATACGAACGCCTGTTTCCACCGGCCCGTGCGCATTATACATGCGCGCGTACAGTACGGTTTCCTGCGTTTCCCCGGCCGGTGTCGTCCCGAAGGGATGACGATGTGGTGGCGGCCAGAGAGAGAGGGAGTGACAGAAACCGTGAAAGGAGACGAAATCCACCGCGTGACCGAGCTTAAGCCGGTGTGTTCGGAGCGGTGGCGGCGGCGGGGGTTGAAGGACGACAATATATAGAAGGACTTGCTACGCTGAAACAGGAAACAATGACAGTGTCGGGCCCGGAATGAAAAATGACAGTTGACCGTAGTTCTTCTGTCGTCAATCAAAATGTCACCGGAGCCTCACACTCTACACGCGGCCACCGGACCCTCTTCTCGTCCACACCACCTCACCAACCCGCAGACCACACCAGCAGGGGTGTGCGACCGCTGTGGCGGCGGCGGCGACTCTGTACATATACTCCGCTACAGCTTCCACTGCATCCATCCCTTCACCGTCAGCGCTCGGCACGTCACACGAAGGGCTCGCGCGTGTTTTAGTAGCTATATACTGTCCTTTAATTAGACTCTGCGTGTCCGTCACCCTGTGGTGGTGATGTACGGAACGGCCGAGTTGGCGTGGCGGTGAGGGGTTTTGAAACGGGATTACTGGGCCTGCCCTCCTCCGTCTCCATAGCCACCATCCTACTAGTTCCGTACTTATACACGCTGGCTAAAACCTTTTTGGACAGTTCATGACCGCAACTGCTGAATGGGGGAGTGGGGGAACGCGTCCGCGACTCGCGTATAATACGCTGTTGTGTGTGGGTGTATGCTGTTGGTGGTTTTTTTCATTATCCCTGCCCGGGAATAAAAAGAAATAATAAGAACGGAGAGCGAAAAAAAAATTGTATTTACAACGCGCTCGCAATCCCTAGGTCATATTAAATTACGTACGAAACTTATTAGCGGAAAGTTATTATTTTGGACTTTATTATTATTATAATTACGCTCTAGGGACTACTGTCTGCTTGAAAAAACCAGCAGCTATGTAACACACGCTACGACGTAATGTATAATATACATATATTGTGTTCAAACGTTTCTTCTATACGGAATTATTATAATACGATCTCATGACATAGTTAAACTGGCTATTGATACAACGTACATGAGCGTAATTAGAAATCCTGACTTTTAACAATTCTCAGCTATACTTTCAGAGTAAATCTCATATTTTTCATCTTTACATAATTTAAAAAAAAAAATAAGATAAAACATCTATTAAGCTTCGTTTATTACAAAACAAATAAGTGCGTCTGTTTTTTTAATACAAAAGTCCAGATTATATTTATAAATAATTATAAACTGTATCATGCAATATTTCAGTGAATCGTTAAATATCTACAATGTTCAACATTGAAGAGTTATAAATTCAGATAATATTATATAAATATAAAATGTAAAAAAAAACAAGTCAAATAAGATACAATATATTACAAATTATACAACTATATATATATATATATATATATATACTTTATAGTGGGCTGTTACTCTTTAACGTGGTTAAGAAATGAATATAAATTTTTTTTAACGAATTGTATTATTTGAGTAATATCTTGATCCAAATATCGGTAGTTTACGATTCTTCTTTGAAAAAACCAATGAAATAAATGCACCATAATGTTCTGGAAGCCGAGATGATACTTATACGTTTTTTACTCCGCCATTAAAGAGTAACTTGGGTACAATGACCACACTCCACGATGGGGATTTTCCGAGCCTATATACGGTACACTGCAGTATATTGTTACCCGATGTAATAAGTGTCACCACTCGATACAATACTTTTGAGTTTTGTTATGAATTCCCCTCCTACTTTTCGTTCGCTATCGTTAAACGATGTGTCGATTTGCAGAAAATAGAAGGAAGAAAAAATGGGGACTGGTACATGTACACAAGCACAATCCACACAATACATATATTGTATATATACATACATTTTTGCGAGTATTTGAGATTCAAAGTGAGAATGAGAAAGAGAGAGAGTGAGTGAGAGAGATTGAGCGAGAGAAAGAGTAATAAAGAGAGATAGAGACAAACTGAGAAAGATCTTGCCAAGTGTAGGGCGAGAGAAAAGCTGAGTCGAGGAAACTATAAGCCGTCTCCATACGTAATACATATATATTATACATGTTATAACATAATTCTGGCAGAACTGTACCACGCGCATGCACACGCACGTCGAACACGGTAGAAATACACATTATACTCGTATATGTACAAATTTATATCCGTATCCGTATGTGCGCGTATATATATATACGTATTGGATCGGTCGTCTTGGAAGTTATCCAAAAAACAATAGGGGCGTCAGTGGCGGCGACGATCACGTAGCGGGGAGGGATGGGGGACACGGTGTGACGGGGTAGGAATAGCGTTACACACGGCCGAGCGCCGTCGGTCTTACGTATATGCATAATAATATAAATATATATATATATATATATATATCACAGACACGATGGCCGAGGGTTGGCGGGGGGGGGGGGTGCTCGATATTGCTTAACCCCTTCGCGGAGTAAGTTTTCACGCAATTGTTTCAGCAACGCGGGCCAACACATTACTGCAGACCTCCTCCGGGTCGCGTCTGCCCCCCTCCCCCGAACGGGGGATCTCAGCCGGTCGAGGGTAGCGTTGACGGTCGGGTGATGGCGGGGTAGAGTCATTTGGAACGAAGCCGCTTCCGCCTGTGCCCCCGCCGCTGACGTAAAACGATTAAACTCAATACAAACGCGTATCCGGTTTTCCGGCGCGCGCGCTAACAACAAAAGCCGTCTGTTGATGGAAGTTACCCCCGCCTCACGGCACACACTATACGCATACACCCTTTATCTTACACCTAATACACACGGAGGTGTGTGCATGCGCCTATACGAAAACCCTTTACTATATACGTATATATATATAGGTCCCGTAAACTCGTTTATACTCGTTATACTCGTTTACGGGTGTGCGTGCGTGCGTGCGTATATGTGTGCGTGTATTCTCGCAAATCGGTACATAAACACCTACACAGTACAACACACGCACACACACGCGCGAGTGATTAATTAATTTTGCCAACACTGCGACGGTGAATATACGCAGTCGAGCGCGAGTCAGTCTTGGCCGTCGCTGTAAAGTCGTCGACAAGGCAAATTAGTTTTGGCAACGATTCGACGACGATTTCGTTCGCCGAATATAATACACACCGCCGGTACGATATTGAACAGCGGGTGCGCACAGGTAATCATAATAATAAACAATACATACGTATCGTACGTTTACGACGTACCGCACGGTTCGGGAAAACGTCAAGACGCACGCGTGCGAGTGGTTTTCGCGGCACGCTAGTGCGTGTTAAGGTACGGTTTCCCCGCAGCGTCTAGACTAGATTATATATTTTGTGTATTTTTTTTGTTTCGGCTTTGTATTTCATTGAAACGACCGTTAGGTCTTCGTCAATGACTTGTCACTTGGGAGCGGGGTAGAGTGCAGTTAAAGAAGGGGTAATCAAAGAAGGGAATTTGCACGTGTATGGACTTCACTCCCAGTGGATTGGGTCCGGTGGGGAGCAGTGTAGAGCGATCAAAACGATGGCGGGGGAAGAGACTACATAATGAAATATGTCAGCTCCTACACACTGCTCCTTATTTTGATAAAGACTGGTTTCCCTTAGCGCATTTGACGCGGTGCAAATACGTGACAATACGTCAGTATTGGTCCTGACTAGTGTTGCGCCAAGACGCCCGGCTTCAACATGGCAAGTAAATTCTCATTTGGAGTAAAAATAGATTTTGGTTAGCCGTGTTCTTCGCGTTTCGTTTGCGCCGACGATGACGTTTATTCCGCGCCAAGACGACGTCCGTTCATCGATTCGTGTGCGCACACCCACTTCCACCGCCTCCACCGCGGCAGTTTCGCGTGCAGACGGTTAATACCGCAAGCGTTTCAGAGCGTTTCATCCTTTCCGCCGATGCAACGTTCCTCGTATTCCCGACCCGGACCACAACCCTTCGCCTACCCCGTCGCAAGCCGCCCCGCCGAAATTTGCGCGACTCGCGTGCCGACAAAACGGTTTCACGTAGTCGAACGCGTATTACGTCTGCACCGGGCGAAGGGTTGAAAAAACGCGCGCCGCACGTGCGCGAGAAAGTGCACACCCTATGTACGTATGCCGTATATCGCGCGGGCGAATTATACGTGTGATCGGTTAATCGGTTCTGTGTGGAACTTGTCGTCTATGCTTCGGCTCTAATGGATACCTACGTGCGAGATAAACGAAATCAGATGAACAAAACGCGTGGCTTACCGTCTTACCGATCCTTTGCCTAAAAGCAGTTGTCCGTCGGTTAATTATCACTGTTCCACCCTTGAAACACGATAAATACCGTTCTCGTGAATGTGTATTAATATAGAGCTACGATAAAATGCGCAATAAAATATTTTTATTCAACTGATTTCGTATTATGTACCCAATCCAATTTGAAACGAAACATCAGAGTTACCGAGAAAATACAATTATTTTACCGAAGCGTTTTATTTTGTGCTGTGTATATATATAGTGCTCTGTGTGTAGTAATCTTAAATGCATTTTTTTTCTCTCCAGAGAAAACTTTCATTGAATGTATAATTATATACAGCCAAGTAAAATATATTGCGAGAGAAACCGAAAAAAAGATAAAGTAGTTCCCTTATTGTAAGACCACAATGTACTTTTGAGATTGAAAAGATACTCGTTGGTAAAATCCCCGTGCTGTATTTCCGCTACACGTGAACACAAAAATTCAGTAAATTAAACTTAAGTGAATTTGTAAACATTTAACAAAGAACGTGAACAAAATAAACGTTTGGGCTGTTGGGATAACCCTAAGACTGGTTAGGCAAACAATGAAACGTACGTTAAATGTATTTTTGTTGTCGTAAGGAATAACGTCTTCGGAACGGCTGTAGACAGATTTCGAAAACAAGGGTCTTGACATTAATTCGATCGACTCAACTGTGCGTCGTAATTTTATTTTTTAAAATGAGTAGTTTTCCCCAAAGTATTTTGCATTCATTGTTAAATTATGTAAAAAAAAAATACAAATTTAAATAATATTTATTTGACGAATTAATTCGAACAAGGATAAATATTCATTGGCTAACGATCATTGTGCAACATTTTACGACATCTTCTATAATTCAATTACATGACGCGGCGGTAATATCAAATTTAAGCATATTTTAACTGAGAAAAAGGAGCGAACTCCATCTGCATATTATTTCTAAATTATTCAATCCGTTTCCGTATATTTATTTGGGTCTAAGGGAATGAAAAAAACTTCATTCAAAATCGTCGGTTGAACTATAATAATACAGTACGGAACAATCATGACTACATAATATGAAATAATAGTAATACGACATGGGACCGGCGGGCGGTTCATTATCTCCAGATGTTTATCCATTTTTATTTCATTATAATCAATAACGCACTGCAGCTATATAGATGAAATATGCGTATTATCGCCGAGGGTATAACTCTGAACGGATTATCAAACGCAGAGATCCCAGGCTCTGACGTCTCTTGGGATTAACAAAATGCTTTTGAAATAGGCAAAGGGATTGCGTATTCGAGTATGTTTATTTTTGAATGAAAATATATTAAATATAGACGGAAACCGTGTATGTTTTTGACACGTCACCCCGGCTGAGGTATAAACACGGGCAACTGAAGACGAGTGCATATAAATTAGTGATTAATAAACGATAGAGGTCGTATTGTTAAAAATCTTATTTATGTTGGCGAGACCTAAGTCGCCTATAGACGTATAAACGGTAAAATTAAAAAAAAAAAAACGTTTCCGGGTAAATTAAAATATTATCGTCGTGCATCTAATACATGTATAATTTTAGCTCAATATTTGCCACCAAGGTCGTTTCACTCGAGAAACGTCGACGAATATCATAATCCGTCGTCGTTGGCCATTGTGAAAGCCGACGATGAGATTCAGAAGAGTTGTTAGAAAAGTTAGAGGATAACCGGCTACACAATGCAACGATACCGGGCCTTCTCTTCTCGAACAAACTCATTCTCCCTCGATCTCTCTCTCTCTCTCTCCATATAATTCTCCATATTTATCTATGTTTATCGCTTTTAATCGCTGTCATATTAATTGCAGAGCCACCATTGTTTTCACACCCTTGCTATAGTCGTACCGTAAACCTCGAAAACCACATTTACTACTAAACCTGATGTTTTATCGTCGGTCGCGGCGATCTGGTGCTAATTTCGTTCTAATCGACGACAAGCAATAAACTTCATCCTGAGACACGACCATAAGGAATTAATTATAATCGAGGATTACTGCACCGTGAGTCCGACGGAAGCACAATTATTGTATTAGTATATAAATCGTCTATAGCGCCTGTTACCATAATACATATTGTACCGGCGAGACGGAAACTTTTCAACGACTTAAACATCAACAAAATAAATATACTTAATACGACACCACGTATACGCCAATGGAAACTACAATAAACGTGAGTGCTCTGATATATTACATCCTGGGATAAATTGTTATTTTTTAACTCAATTTTTGTGTGTAAAATACTATAATGAAAAATAATTGTTTTTATCTTCACGAAACCTGTTTAATAATGCGATATATTTATATAATATTTATGCTGAACGTTGATGCCTAAAACATTCAATACATTTCATGTACAAATAAATAATATTATATTTGATGTATTGAAACGCGAGGGATCGAAACAGTCCATTCCTAGTAGTATAAGATTCCGAAAGAGAAGATGGTTTTAAGCACTTTTCAAATACATGGAACGACGTACGTATACACACGTACGCGTGGGTGTGTGCATGTGGTGACGGACAAAAATACATACGGGCTCCATTTCGGCTGAGTCAGAACATTTGAAACCACGGTCGATGGGACGGGGGGGGGTCGGAGGGACACAATTCGATTGCTTTGGAATTCCGCTCACCAGATATTTCGCAACAATGATAGCAGCCGAACTTAGCCAGTTGGCCATCCGACTACCCGGTCGTTCGTATTCTCCTCGTCGCCCGATCAATATAGTCCCTTCGCCTTCCGCGTATACCCTCCGCACGTACATACCCTCCATCACTGTGCCACCACCACCCCCCTACTGGATCCGCCGACGCAGTCGTATGTCTATCTTTTAAAAGATTCGCATTCAGAGATTTATTTGAAAAGGTCCGGTCAAGCGTCACTCCGGTATATATGGATACACACATGGTACAGTATAGGTACCTATGTATGTATATATAAATGAATGTACTCGTGGGAATGTTGCCGCGTATATGTGCCCGAAGATTAAATGACGTAACTCTTCCAATATTGCTGCAAAACGTACGAAAAAAAAAAAGGCCAACGTCATTTTTCAATATAATATTTTGTCTTTACTAATAGCGGTACCGCGGTAGAGCATCGCAATTATGTGATTCCTACGATTTTATGTCAAATAACCTCGTGGTATTACAGTCATATCATTGTTTTGTACGACTCGCTTTTGTTATGATTTAGCGAGTACATCATATACGTAGATGAGCCATATAAGGAATATTTGAATCCTTGAATTACCGCGAACTCGAAGATTTCAATCGACTGAACGATAATCGGATAATACGTACAATATTTTATGCGTATTAGACGTTATCAATTTCGCGCTTAAAGTGTAAACCACACGCCATTAAAACATAAGTCTGTGTACTAGCTGTTATTAAGCCTGCTGCCCCGTTCAATTTATATCAATATAAATGGAACATTTTTTTACGGTAAACACGAATGTATTTGTGGACTTTATGAAAAGTGATAGCAATGCTCGAAGTAATCATTCATATTAATAGTTGCTTTAATTTGGTGGTCGATAGATGATCAATTAGATTGATACGTTGTTCGATACATCAAAAATAAAAAAAATGATTGCAATCACTTAAACATCGACTGACAAAAGAAAATAGTTTTTATTTTCATATTTATCCAGAGACGTATACTTTGCAAGTTGATATTAAATTCGAATTTTAATTGTGAACCGGCCAACGCTAAATTATGTATTGTAAACTTTGAAAAGTTAAAAATCAATAATCAGTGTTGTTGGTGAAAAATAAATATTTCACGTAAAAACTAAAATAAACATAGCTATTGATAGTATTAATCTCGAAAACGCGTCAATCCTGCGGATCAGCGTTATAGGTTTTTTCTACCGGAAAAGTGACGTACGAGAAAACAAACACGAAACACGTCATGTTGATTTGAAAAATGCAATGCATGTTTTCCGCACCGCTCACCGCGTAAAAAAAAAGGTGAGAATTAATATTTTTTTTTTTATTCATCGTGATGGTATCATTTTAGTATCAAACGGACAACTGCGCATAAGTAAAACGCTTAATGTTTTTGCGCGGCGGTCGTGACGAATATTCGCATGTCATACGTACTGACGGAGCGCGATGATCTGCCGGGTGCCAGAATAAATAATGCAAACGATTCGTAAGCGGCGAACGCCGAAAGGCGGCCAAGAGAAAACGGATTGTCTCGAATGCTCGTCAATTTCCGTTTGCTTCGCACAAACAGAACCCCGAGGCCGTGTAATAATATCGTAGACGCGAGCAGCGTTCTCTTGGAGACTGCGACGTCGGTGAGTAGGCGACGGGTGATAGGGAGGGAAGATTTCGGCACGGGGTGGTTTAAGAGTTCGCCTAATGCACTTACCTACGGCGCGTTACCCGCACGATGGACCTCTCTTAATCTTATGTTCACTTGAACGGAACGATTCGCGTATAAGCCGGACGGACGACTAGTTTTTTTATTTTCATCCCCGACCGACCAACGACGCACGGCGGTTTGCGCGGGTCACGGCGTCGACCGCACAATAATATTATGACACTTCACGCAGCAGTCCCGCGGCCGTATTTCCCGCGCCCCTAACGAGACCGCCCGTTTCCGCGTGAACGCGTCACCAACAACGTGTGTATGGAATATGATATAATAATATTATAACGCGGTATTGTTTGTGCGCGAACTTCACTGCTGCAGTCTCGCGAAGACGGTTTCCACGGCGTGACTAGGAAAGGTTTTTGTGCGACGAGAATATACAATACTATGTGTATAGCATACGGTCTAAACGACGGTTCGCATCGGTAAATTCTATGCGGGTAGTGTATAGCCGAAGAGCGAAAAAAATAATAGCACAAAAGCTCATTGCTAAGACGTCGTTAACGATAAGATCTCCAGAAACAATAACAGTGAAAATAATTAGAGCACTCGCGTTTTGTTTCGATTACTCTTTATATTGGAGTTTCCGACCAAATACCCGATGCGTAGCTTGCCGATAAACTAAGGACATCCTAACCCACCTGCTACCACCATACATCGAGCTATCAGATGGTTCAAACGGCTGTTTTCCCAGGCTAACGAGCGCGTAACTATATCAGCTTGTCGTCGAAATTATATTTACTGTCCCGTGGAATAATCCGAACGAATAGCGTAATAACTTGTTTTCTGACAATATTATAATAATTATAGTAAAATAACTAACTTGGATGATTTCCGCAGAGACTTGCAAGATTAACGGACGAAAAACATCGATCGGAGTGAAAACGTTATGCAAAGCGAATGATCGATAATAATCGGCTGTATACGTACACATTTAGGTACTCACACCTCGGTGCGCCTTATTATATTTCCAACAGTTTCTGCCTGTACGTACCGCGTGTGCGATGTACATGCGCGTCACGTAAACATTTTACTAAATGTATGCAATGTAGCGGCTATACTATACAATCACATACATATTGCATACACACATGCGCCATATTATACAAGTATAATCTTACTAATAGTATTAAGTATTCATTGTTCAACGTTATTATAACAAGGGTTTCCTTTGTTGCGCCCCGTTAACCGCGTTTTAATTCGCATACTGTACCGCTGCACCAGCGGCAACAACAACAGCACCAGCAGCACGAGCAACATTCAGACGGTTAGTCAGCAAACACAATTGCGATGAACGCGCGATAGCTTGCATGGACGTGCAGCATCAACAAATGTGAGCTTTGTACAGAAAGTAATGAATTTTTTATGGCAGAGAGAAGGAGAGATAAGGATAAAGAGAGACGGACAGATAGAGGGAGGACGAAACATCAAAGAAATTGTATATTAATATAAATATATAGAATCACTACAAGCAGAAGGTAGGAGGTACAAGTTGAGACGTAAAGCTTGCTCGTAATAAGAACGAATATTACTTATATAGATATATATATATGATATATCTACTTTGTAGATTATTTCCTAGCTCATCTCCGAGAATCATATCAGACAGAAACATCTACAGTATTCGCTTATTAATTTTAAAGATTCAAAATGACCGGTCCAGCAGTGAACAATACAGAAATAATAGAAACCTGTATTCAACACCGTTTTCTATCAACTTGTAACAAAGTTCATCATGTAGCCGTGCATCGATTCCGAAGGAATTAATTAAGCCAATAGTAATCGCGAAATGTTTTACAATAATAACGTACGACACTAGACTATTGTCTTTTGCAAGAATTGTTTGTAAGTCAATAAATAAGAATAAAAAATAGTATTATTGTTTAGTAAACGGTGGCCAAAGAAAAATCGGTAAAATAGCTGCATACGTATAATTAAAATCCAACGGTTGCACGCACATTCCACACGCACGTCAAAACTACACGTTTCATTTTCTTCGAGTGAAAACGAAAAGCGAACAAAGCAATCAATTGTCCGTCCCGTTTCAGGTAAAATTCCAATACGTTTACGGGTTGTTCTAGAAAGGGATTGGAAATCACAGGGGATTTCAACCGCAAACATTCGTGACGCACGGGTAAGTGGGTTAGGGGATTTAAATTATAAGGAAAGCGTCCATTGGGCTTTCCCATAAAAAAAGAAATAAATAATAATAACAATAATAATAAAGAAAAAAAGTAAAAGAAAACCTCTACCGACGACGACGGTTAGGTCAACACACTCTCACATACGCACGGTCGAAATTTACCTGCAACGACTGCAGGGGTCGTATTCACTCGAGCCTCACGGAAATTCGCCTCCCCTCGCCACGTCCTGGACACCCCGCTTTTGCCCGGGACGCGCGCGGACTGAATTATACATGTGGTGGTGGTGGTGGCAGCGGTGGTGGCTCGGTGAGATACAAATAAACAACTTGTTCGTATAAACCCCTAAAAGCCTCAGTTGTAACGAAATAATGTAAGCTCCCAACCGGATTGGAATGGTCCGCTAAAAAAGGTCGTCGCGCCTTTATACACCTACCTAGATAAGCTGACTTTACTACAACCCCGGCAAATCGCGGTACCTTTCCGAGGGGGCTATTCTCGTATTCCATCGAAAATCAGTAGAATAAGCCCAACAATTTTTCAACGTTTATGGAAGAGCGAAACGTAAACACTGCGTACGCATAATATTACTGTTATTTATCGGCGTTTTTTTTTTTTTTAGACGTCATACCGCGTTATTGAACGATTGAAGGGGTATAGAGTAGAATTATATAGTAATTGCATTTCCAACGATGGTTTTCGGACGTAAGCATTTCCCCCTCTGGTCACTTACAACGGGCGCCACGAGAAACCATTTCCTTCCTCCGCGACATCGTACAGTATATACAGTATATACGTATGCGTGCGACAGTTATTGGAATTTTAGTCAAAACGTTGACGGTCCGAGGGCGGAAAATGACGTTCTAACAGCATGAGCGTTAAGAACAAGATTTGTTGTAGTTCATTTTAATAAATTTGAAATGAGATTTAAAACATCTAAGACCTAAGTCTTTTGACGCTTTTTTGACGGAAGTCGCACATCAATGTTTATTGTATTTGTCTAACCGTCAGATTTTACGTAC